>CBVK0103869575.1:0-13379 GCA_900067695.1 Picea abies
AACGGAGGATCTACTTCGACCTTCAGTAAAAAAGGTTAGTTCATTCTTCTGGTGCTTGTCTGAGAAAAGGGGTTGAGATTTTGGGTAGGAGGATAAAGATTAAATCTGAAGGGTCATGATCTGCATATAAGCTTAGAACCCTAGCTTATTGGTCCGTAGGGTAGATTACCCCACAACACCCCTATGGCTTTGAGGGATTCAATGAAGGTTCTCTTATGAAGTGGGCTAGGTGTCCCATATATATTGGTTATCCTCATGTTCCTTGAAGCCTATTTCTTTGAAATGACCTATGATATTATGGTTTCAGAGTGAGTTTCATCATTATGATTCTATTAGAGTTCTATAACATGGTCATTCCTCCATAGTTTCCTTCCATATTGGTGGCTAGATAGATACAACCTTTCCAAGTTTTTTTGGCTATTTCTTACATATTTTGTTTGTCACATATCATCTCTTGTAGCATCATCATATCTAGTTGCTTTATTAAAATATCATTTTTAAGGATTTATTGTTTTACTTTCTCATCTATAAAAATCATATATATGAATCATATTTATAGTTGCTATTTCTTTCTCATCATATTTATTGTTTCTTTATTAAAATCAATCAATAAATAACATCTATAAATATCAATCAATTAATATATATAATATATAATATATATAAATAATATATTAATTAAATATAAGTTAATTATATAAAATATATGAATTAAAAAAAATAAAATAAAATAAAATTCAAACAAACAAAACATTTGACACTCATGCCTTAATCATTCACGAATTTAGACATCACTCACACTCAATACACTCATGCGCGACCAAGGGCAAATTCACAGAGAAGAGGGAAAATTCACAAAGAAGAGGGGAAATCAGTAGAAGATAAAGCCGAGAAGAGCTAGGGCAAGGGGAGGAGGAGGCCAAGCACAGATCATACAAAGAAGGAATCCAATCATTCATGAATTTAGACCACTCACACTCACACTCGCGCGATAGAGAAGAGGGGAAATGGGCAGGAGATAAAGATAAGAAGAGCTAGGGAAAGAGGAGGAGGAGCAGTCCAAGCACAAAGACAGAGACAGAGAAGGAGGCTGCCAAGCATTCCACCATCGAAAATGGTAATTTCATGGGCTTTGTCCCCAAACCCAAATCTAATTATTATTTGTGCATCATTATGTTTGTGACTATAGGATTGACTCCCAATACATTGTTTTAGAAATGCTAGTTTGAAAACAATTTGATGTAGTTTGAAATGTTAGTTATAAATTTACATTTGAGCTTATCTCCCCTTGGAATCTTGTCACAATAAGTATGTGCAAATTCCTCCCTTGGCATATTCATTGTTTTGGGTTTGAGTTTAGCACTCTTGGGTTTTGGGTTTCCATGTTGTTGTAGGGTTTAGGGTTTTTACTTTGGGCTAATATGTTCTTTTAAAATGTTGAAATTCTTGAAAATTCAAATACCAAAAAAAATCTAAATAAACAACATAAATAATTCCTAAACAAATAAAACAAAAAAAAAATCCTATCGCTAATCTTGAAAACCCTAACAAAAACTAAGAAATGAGTGTTAGAGCATGTAGTTTTGCATCTTGGGCCTATTGATATGAAACCCTAGTTGTGGCACAATGAAACCCTTGCAATATTATGTTGTTTGTATGCTTGAATGATGCCCAAGATGCATTTGTGGTAACCCTAGATGTGGCAATGTGTCCTCTTGTTCACTTTAAGCATATAGGTGTTGTGGGAGAGATGAAGTTCAAGACATTCAAGGAATGAAAGAAAACATGAGTGAATGGTGCCATTTTTAGGTTTTATCGCATACATGTTAGGTTAAAATTAGATTTAACGAATTTGAATTGATCATACTTGCAATTAATTGTGAGTCATAGACTCATTGACTACACTTTTGAAAAAACTCATTCGATTGTCGATCCGATTCAAACTCACAAGTCAACGAGGTTGATCTTTTTCATTGATCTTAAGGTTATAACTAGGAATTCACTCATTATAAGGAAACATGAAGCTTGAGAGACCAACAATATTTCTCTCCCTCTTTTTTTAGAAGGGTAAATATCTGATCCACTTGTGAAGGTAAAGGCCCTAGAAGGGTTGTTGAAGATGTCATCTAGGTATTGTATCTTTTGTAACTTCAGATTCCGAGCTAAAGTGGTCGTACAAATTAATTGTACTTGAAGTTATTGGAAAAACAATTAGTATCATATGTTAGCACTAGAAGTCACCTCCGGATTCCATCAAAGGTAATCCCATTACCCATCAGTTTATATGTCACAATGAATAAATTTAAAGGGGTTCGAATGGGTGCAAACTCAAGATAATACCACTCTAAATCATAAAACTGGACCAACATGCACAAGTAGGTTAGGTATTGATTAACTTCAGTCAGTAAGATGTAGTAAGGGTGAGTAGGAGGAAGAACTAGAGAGAAGAATGGAGAGGTCTGTTATGGACATCCGATCTTCTAGCGGCCTAAGGAGGAACAACTCAGAAAACAAGATCCTCTTGGATTCAAAGTTTCAGAAAAGGATGGAGAACGTTACAACAAAAATGAAATCAAACCTACATTACAATACAACCATAACAATCCATGTGAATCTTTCAATCATGGACACTCCAGCATTAGAGGTAAACAAGATGGAAAAGAAGATGACTTAGATTAAACCAGAAGTCTCAAATCATGTTACATAACTATAAAACCAAAAGCTTCATCAAAAGTTTACAATACAGGAGCCTAGCTCAACCATCGACCATTACAAAATATCAAAATGACTCATATATACTCAAAAAAAAATTACCACTACCAGCAGAGGCGTGCTCGAGCTTCTCTTCCAATGCCATACGTCTGTGTGTTCTCTAGCAGACTATGCATGCAATATTCTATCAGACACGAGCTTCTGTTAGACGCGAGCTTATGTCAGACGCATTCATGTTTCAGTAGGGGCCTACAAAAGAGTCGACTTGCTGACAGTCCTTCTGGATTTCCATTTAAGTGGTGAGACGAGGTTTCACCAGCCTTCCTCACCTTCATTAACTGTCTGCATCAGGAAATAAATGAGATTAAATTCCCAGGGGGCGACCATGTGGTGCTCTCGGATAGGACACCATATAAACACATGATTGCAGGGCCGCTCAAAGGTGGTTTGGGTTCACACCGCTTTTGAGCCCGCAATCCAACACCTCTTGCCACGTAGTCCTTTTGCCAAACCACAGTTTCAATTGTGAGACCACTCAAGAAAATTATCACCTGAGCATGTTGCATCCCCATAATGAACTGTGGCCATAGATCTAGTCTCGATCTGAGATCTAGATGCACCCGCTAGATTTAGTGCCACTGCCAAGCTCAACCGCCTGCCAACTTTAGAATCCACCAAACTATGCCCTAGGGGAGAGGGACACTACTTTTGATGTTGAACAATAATACCTCTCAGAGGATGATCTGACGACGTGTAGCCTCCATAGATCAATGCCTGAGATCCCTTCGAGTCTGTGGGCTCTAGGAAAATCAAATCCCAAACCTCCTCTGCCTTCAACTTCTTTTACCTAGAGCTATGGATCTGCTTACATGTGGCCCCATTGATGGATGATCCAGATTCACTTCGGGCCTTCGACACTTCTGGCTTTGGCCACTTTGACAAACAACTTTAAAAATATTTCAAACCACTGATCTGATATTCTCAGGAATGTCCACTGCTGAAGCTAATCTCGCATGTTGCTTGCATTTCGAGCCTGAAATGGACTACTCTGAACACTGTGCTTTGACGTTTCTTGTGCAAGATGTGAACTTGGACAACTTGTTGCCCTTGACAACTATATGTGATAACATTTGTCTCAACAGGGGATGGAATGCTCCCTATGAGCTACCAAGAACAAGAAATTCTAGTCACCTTATGCATTGGGATATGAAGTCATGCTTAAAAAACATCCTGTTGAGGAATACAGGCCAATAAGTAAAAAAAATGAAAATAAACACACATGGGCTCCACAGGAGCTTATTTATATACAATCCTAAACTAATTGATTTTTACATGGTGCTAGGTGAAAGCAAATTTCCACCATAGTCATTCAAGTAACTTCCTAACTGGAAGCTCTTTTACTTTGTCAATGATCAATAGCAGATAATGCAACCGTGACAGCAGAATGGTTACATCCTTCAGCTTCTCTCCAAAGGCTAAATTTGAGATCAAGTTGTTTGGATCCAAGATATGAAGGAAATGTCACTCAAAGTACTCGCTGACAAGCTCATAGAATGAGTGGAAAAATCCAGAAAATTTGTAATAGACAGCCCAATCTGCTCCACAGCTTCTCACAAAGGGTTGAATATCTCTGGTAAGCACAGGTGGGTGAAAAATCAATGCAATTTGACTGGTTCTGGGAGATGGTTTCTGACCGATAGGCTCAAGATAGAAGATAAATTTTCCCTCTGGCTCTTCCTCTTATTCATTGGGATATTCATCAAAATTTGGTTGCTCTTGGTTAGTATTTGAAATCACTTCTTCATCATAAGAAAGGTTGCCAAAAACATTTGTTTCAAGGATCAGAATATCCTCTGCATATCCTTCATAAGAGCAGAAAGCACGATCTGCCTCCAATTTTTCCATTCTTGCAGAAAGTGATTTTACCATATTTATCAACTCCTCCGAGGTATACCTCTCATCCACACAACTTTCACAAGAACAAACTATGTCTTTAACACCATCTCTATATTCCTCACAATAGCTATGATGAATTAACTCAGAGGAATAAAACTTTTGACATTGAGTATTGAAAGTTGCATGAAACTCTCTCAGGGAGGAGATGCTAGCAAGGGTCAAGGATCGATACCACTCATTAGCATCCCCATCCTATGAGAACATGAACATATTCATTAATACATCCTCATGATGTATCTCCCACTGATGCATGAGTTCATGAAACTCGCGGAGATGCTCAGTAGGGTTTTCATCTATGTGTTCTCTAAATATGGGTGTTATCACCGAAATTTCATCCGCAAATGGTTACAGGAATCCATCATCTTCAAAACACTCATTAGTTCACTCATGGACCAAAAATGAATCTCCAAAATTTCAAAAACTATACTACCAGCAATAAAATCAGCATGCGTTAAAAATACACAAGGCGCGCGTGCATGTGCGACAATCAGATAACGTCGGAAAAGCGCACATGCGCCTGATGCGTGACTGTGGATGCAAAAAGTTGTGCACACCTCAAAATGGCACATTTATGATATTGGTCGGACTTCCACCAACTTTTGGTTCAGCTTCCAAGTTGATTTGACATCCAAATCGCGGTTGAATCCAACTGAGGGGCTAGTCAAAGACATAAAGGTGCCCTAAAGGGGCCCTTATTCACACTAAGAACTGGTTGCATAATACCTCAAAGCTATGCTATAAAAGGAAGCCATGGGTGCACTATATTTTCAAGGAATTCATTTGTATTGTTATGATGTTGATATTCTCTTGGAGGATCCTCTTTCCTCATCAAGAGAATACTAGAACCATTTCATTTAGCCATTCATATCACCTCTTGAGTGAATGTTCTTTGGATTCTCTTCACCATTTCATTCTAGTTGGTTACTTGTAAGAAGAGCTCAATATTTAGGGCTCCAAGAGCCCTCCCTTGGAGGAAGAGGGGACCCAAAGTCTCCCTTTCTCTTTTGTGTTTTCTTTCCACTAATAAAATCCTTACCATTGGTGGCATGAGTGTTGTTTGTTTCTTGTTCTAATGTCCTTATGCACTCTAGTTTAGTTTCTTTTAATGTTCTTAGTTTAGTTCTTTTCTTATATTTTATGATTTATACTTCTAACTCTTTCCTTCACTGCTTTCTTTCCTAGCTAACCCAACTGGGCTTGTAAGCACCCTTATTTTGCTCATTTAGGTGAAAAAAGAGGTGCAACAGATTGGCGACCTCACTGGGGAAAGGTATCAATTTCCTACCCCATTTGGGTTATTTTAGCTCTTCCTTTTGTTTCTTTAACTTGCAGGGACCATAACTAGCCCAAGCTGACCTGGAAAAGCCAAGTTCAAAGTTGAGCAGAGAGAATTTCATCCAAAATTTTCTTCACGACAGTGTAATAGACTTTGTGCGCATGTTTTAACCCACAGGCGCGTCTTTAGTGCACGTGTGCCAAAACCATTATACTGCTTAGCGCTCTCTACGCACCTGCACCCATAAGTTGTATTAAGTTCACGCATTGGCACTCACAGCACCCCTGTCTACTCTACAACCCACACATCTGTCCAGAAAATCAAATATTGTAAGGGTTTTTGTGATCTGTTGAAGGCCCATAGCCTTCTTAAAATTGATTCCTTGCATATTGTAACATGCACCACACTTAGATAGCCTCTCCATATGAATGTATTAGTCAAAACATAGGCACTTAGGGGGTTAAAATCATTATTTTTCCTCTTTTGCTTTCATGTTGCCACATGTATGGCTTGCTTTGATTAAAGTTTAAGTTGGAATCATTATACATCACATATAAAACTTGCATTGGGACTAGAAATTGGATATCAATCATTGAGTATTCTCTTCTCTCGTGCCCCAAAGTGATCTTAAGAATCAGAAAAAGATTGATGAAAAATTCCATCTCCCTTAAAAAGAAAAAATCTTTAGGAGCGAACAACAGCCCCCTCGGGACTCCTCTTAGTCTATTTTTCAAACACATCTTAAGATTGTAACGGGCCCATACATGCCCACATTCTACAAAGATAGGATAGTGACTGAAGTTTACTTTCTTAGATTAAATCACTAGGGAAGTTTAAAGATTTTGTAACGGGCCCATACATGCCCACATATGCAAAATCTAGGATAGTTTCAAAGCTTTCTTAGATTAAATCACATTAGGGAGTTAAAGGAGTAGTAAGGACCCACATGTCCACATGCTAGTTTCCTAGGGACTTTTAAATTCCGCAAGGTTGTACCAATGACATTTAGTTAATTAGTAATCAAGACTTGTAAGGACCAAGCCAAGTCCACATGCAGCAAGGTGACACCTAAATTATTAACAATTGGCACACTCTCACTTGTTCACACACAAAGTTGACCAATCACTCACATAATTTTATCTAGAAATTGTGGAGGTAGAAGTTTCCTCCAACGGGATTCTAAAATGCCCCACCCTTTTTCTTGACAAAAACTATCCACTCCCACTTAATTTCAATGAGGTTGGTTCACACCCCCAACCTCTCAAACTACCACATCTAAAAAATTTCTAAACACTCACTAAGTTTCCTTCACAAGAGGTGACAAAATAATTTTTTTAGTCTAGGTAGGATCTCGAGGATAGGAATCCAAACAACTCCCCTTTATCTGGTTCTCACATCTTCAAAACAATAGAAGTTGTCAAATAGGGAACTTTAAATCCTCCAAGTCAAGTGTTCCTAACACCATAAAGCAGGGAGATACCCATGAAGGTTCGAAGGACGAGGTCTAGTCGTTCTGTGCGTCCCCCCTTGAGGCACCCACCTCTTGGACGAGATCCAGCCCATGACCCATTTCTAGGCCAAAAAACTAAATGCCACACTTTGACCAAGGTACCTAGTAACCAAATTTTAGGACATCTACCCAGGTTGCAATTGTGGGCTGCAATTGCACCTTGATCAGATTTTGTGTGGCTATTTGGAAATATTGCCAGCTCTTTCGAGATATGAACCCTCTACCCCTCATTGTAACTTATTACTTCATCCTTCACTAGTTCCTCTTCTGGTGGCTTCATACCCCACTGTTGAGTGATATTGGAAGGTCCAGTGTTGTTTGAGAAGAAGGACATTACATCTTTTAGGACACGAGCATTTTTTTTCTTTGTTCTCCCATGTGGACAAAATCCACCTACCCACATGTATGCTTCTTTATCAATTGATTTATGTATGTTGTTCTTGTGATTACATACTATTCTGAGATATATTGTGAAGGTCCAAGTTATACAAAGTCTATTGTTCATTAATTTCTCTCATCACCATTTTCACACATCCACTTTGCTAGTCGGACATCATAGGGGACCCATAGAATCTCCGTCATTCAAGATGCTTTTTAAATCTCCCTCCCATTATGGGGGGAGTTCCTAGTCTTGCTAACTCATCAGCCATACTTTCCCACACCCCTGTGAGTTCTACTATCTTGGGATCAGCTTTTCTTGGTTCCACTTTGCTTGGGTCCACTTCCCAAGGTCAAATATCCCCACACTCTCCTTTTTACAGAAGCGGGGGGCCAACTTCTTCTCAAGGGGGGGACTACAAACCCACCTAGTCCCCCTCAAGGGTTAGGTATGAAAAACACTCACACCATGGCCGGAACCAATCCTCCACCACCACCTCATATGCCATACTTGGCTTCCCTCAACATACCGAATTTGACTAAACTCACCAATGATCCTATATTGCATGACCCCACATGGCCTGCAATGCCTACCAAACTTCCTTCAAACATCCCCAAGTTTGAAGGAAAAGCGGGAGACGATCCTACCAACCATATCATGACCTTTCACTTATGGTTCTCTTCAAACAACATCACAGACGATTTCCTCCGATTGAGGTTATTTCAATGTACACCCACTGGCCCATCAGCTAAGTGGTATGTAGAAGAAAAATATGGGTCCCATGTGACCTATGAATCATTGGCCAAAGGATTCTTGACCTTCTTTCAACTACCAATTCATCATGACAATGGCCTTGAACTACTCTCAGAATTTAAACAAACCTCTGCCATGCACATCATTGACCACATTCACGAATGGCGTCGGTGATGTAGTCTCTGCAAAGATGAAGCTACTCCACAACAATGTCTCAATTGGTTCCTCAAATCACTTGTTTCCCTCCTTGCCAAAGATGTGGCCGCCACCTTCCCCCAGCCTGAAGAAGAAGCCATTAGCAAGGCCCAATATTTCAAACTCATTTACTCACAGTCAGGGTACTTGTATATGGTACTACCTGACGCCCCGAGACCCATGCCATTCGGCTAGGACAAACCTGGGATGTCTCACTCAGCGAATGGATTGATTGGTACCACTAAACACCATAATTCACATCCCCAACAACCATCTATGTATGGAACACCTCAATATCCACCAGCATATGGTGGACCCCCTTATCCACAACCATACCCCTTAACCTTTCCTCCACCCACCAACGGACCACTGATAGCACCCACAATACACCTCGCAGCCCAACCTAGTTCTGGTACCCCCTCTACCTCTTCTTACACCCTAAGAATTAGTGAAAGAGCCATGCCTTCCTATGCATCCTATGGATCATTACCACATAATATTCCATACTTTCCATTCCCTGGTCCCCCCTAGCCCATTCCTTCACCACAAGGACAACCACATGCTGGGGTTAATTTTGGTCAACCCTCTCCCATTTAGTAGTATCAAAATTTTGAACAGTTGAATATGGATAATCCATCCCATCAGTTGAAAAATTCTAGAAAGAAAGGAAAAAATCGAAACAATAATAATCTTGGACCAGGAGGAAACCAGAACCAACCCCAGCAGAACCAACCTGTCAGAGTCAACCAAAACCAGGGGAACCAGAACCCCCAAGGGGGAAATAACAAAAAATGCCAAGGGAAGAACAACAAAAATATTTAGACAAACTTCCCTTGTGCCCTTTGCGGTGAGTAAGGCCATTATACTCACCATTGCCCCCAAATTGTGGACTTCAAACAGATGAAAGAATCTAGTAATGGACCACATCTGCCAGCCCCACCTTCCCCCCAATAGGCCCCACAACAATATGTGCAGCACCCACCCTACTCGTGTTGTAAAACCCCATACCACATCAAGGGGTGATGAACACCCAAAAAGAGATGCAACCTGCCCCACCATAGGTAGGACCATATCACAACCCAGGCACTTCTGCAGATCTAACTATCCTTCTCACTAGTGAGGAAGAAGTCCTTCTACAAACACGCAGTCATCAATATAGCGCACCCTCTGACCCTACTCCCACTACCTCGAAGACCACCATAGTCATGACTAGCCCAACTTTGATGATTCTGCACCCTAATTTTGAAACACCTCTTCGCATCCCTCGCATCCTATTGCGCAGGAATGTCCACAACCCTCAAGCGAGGGCAGCCCACAATTATAGTTTGTTCAATGACTCGGCACAATCCCCTTCTTCCATGTCAGTCTTAGAAGTTCTTCAAACCTATCCTAGTCAACGAAATTCAGTACTTTCCACTCTGGGGGTAGTCGAACCTATCGATACTTGACTCATCACATTTGATCTCGACAATGGAGAACCCCATCTCCCCACTCTTGTTGCTTTTCAAATACCGGTTAAAATCCAGAATATCACAGTCCACCGCTGCATTATCGACGAAGGTGCATCCACATGCATCATGTCCAAAACTGGCTAGAAGAAACTTGGCTCTCTAGAGATACTACCATCTGTCATTACTTTGAGGTATTACGACGAATGACCCTCGTCTCCCGAGGGGCTCTTATAAAATGTCCTCGTCGAACTCAGGGGAAAAACCATTATTATTGACATTGAGTTTATCGATGCTCCACTTGACTATAATATTTTTTTTGGTCGTAGCTACATGTATGCTATGAAGGCAGATGCCTCTTCTGTTTTCTGAACCATGATGTTTCCCCATAATGGAAATATCATTACCATCGATCAGGTATCACATTATGAGCCTAAACCTTCATCCAACATTGACAACATCCTCCCTTTTGTCAACACTAATCTGGATGCCTATCCACTCATCGATATGGACCCTGGAATTTTTAAGGACCCATCCTTGTTAGGGAAATACCATGGAGCACCACCATTCATCCATCCCTCGGCACAAGTATGTGTCATCTCCACCAACGGAATGACAATAGAAGATACTATCCCTCCCACCAAGGCCTCTTTCATCCCTGACGTCCCACTAGTCACAGAACTCCTCCCTCAGGAATCTCTTGGAACTTGTTCAGCTCTACCTGTTCCTATTCTTCCCCTCCCCCAGGGCCATATCCCAGTTTGGAAAATAGTCCCCCAAGCCATTACCCAAATCCCTTTCTTTTACCCCCCATCGGGCGTACAAGCTTTCCAGGTAGCCGCAACGCTCACCCTTCCTAATATGGTGTTGGCAATCCTAGTCTGGTATATACATCCACCTGAGATGGTCCCTCAACCATCCCTCCCTCCCCAAACAGAAGGAATCCAGATGCAGATTCCCATACTTACCCCCACCATCCCACCCACACTCCCACTCACTAGAACCCTTGCTACAGCTGGGGGCAGATGGAAAAAGGTGAGATCTATACATCCACCTGAGATGGTCCCTCAACCATCCCTCCCTCCCCAAACAGAAGGAATCCAGATGCAGATTCCCATACTTACCCCCACCATCCCACCCACACTCCCACTCACTAGAACCCTTGCTACAGCTGGGGGCAGATGGAAAAAGAAAGATCCCACCGCTCCACTTCCCTCATGTGTCCAACCTCCTTGCACACTTAGAGAGAAAGACAGACACCCCACCAACAAGTTCCCATCTCTCCCTGAGCTACGCAATCGAATTCAACTCACTCGAGCACCACCACCGCTCGTTGCTTCATCCAATACTGGCGTTATCTCCTAGAACACAAGTAGCAAAGAACTGAGAACCAAATTTGCATGTGCCATCTATTTAGAATATGGCCATTATACACACCATTGTCCAGCGTTACCTCAATTCAGGCAGATGCTAATAGACGTACACCAAAGCTTTTAGCAAGAACCCACCCCAACACATGTCACCGACATCCATTATGTCCCAACACATGTCACCGACATCCATTATGTCATGACCTCAGTCAATGAACATATGAGATGTTCTTTCTCTCTATGCGAATCAGGTGATCATTTCACATATCAATGTCCTATTATCATTGAATACAGGCGTCGCCAACTAACCCTTATTCAAAACCCTACACCCCCCCCTCCAGCAGGACCAGTGAGTACCCCTACCCCATCACTTGATGTGGTTCATATCTTCTCACTAGAACCTGAGGCACTCCCTACTCCCCCATGGTTCTTGGATGATTTATATGAGGATTTGCCCCAAAATCCCCCCAATTCTCCAATTCATTTCCCCATGGAAATTCTACGTCCGACTACCATTTTCAATCCACAATATCTCGATATTTGGTTTATGACAAGCGAACCATCACAACCTCCTTGCGATACCCCCTCTACATCACCACCACCAGAAAACGACCCCACGGTGACTGTCACCAAAGTTACTCCTCTCGATCCCCTATATTTTCAACAGTTTCACTGCGACAAAGACATCCTTGAGGAGTTAACTAAACCCAATTGCCCAAGGGATGCGCTCCACCACGGTGCGCTTTTTCCTTCACAGAAAGCCTTCATGCCTCCTAACCAAAACCCCATATACGCAGTCGAAACCAAATATTTTCTCCCATCAGGGCATATATATTGGTTCAATAACCCTATCCCTGCCCCCGACGCTTTTGAAGAAGGAAATATGGCCAATATTCCCCCCACCATCAAAATCGACATTTCCATCAAATCTGGGGTCATAGAGGAAATCACCATTGGCACCGCATGCTCTCCTGAAGAAATCACTGCCTACAAAGCTCTCTTCCAGGAATACCAGAACATTTTTGCCTAGTCATACATAGAGATGTCTGGCCTTGATCCCTCTATTGTCGAACATTGTATAGAAACCTAGCCTAATATCACACATGTCCGTCAAAAATATTGTCTACTACACCCATCCAAATTTGCGGCCATCAAAGCCAAAATTGACAAATTACACGTTGCATGGGTTCATATACCCCATCGCATATACGTCATGGATCTCCAACCTCATCCCTGTCAACAAAAAATAGGGCACTATCTGCGTCTGTATGGACTTTCATGATCTCAATCACACCTGTCCCAAGGAAAACTTACCAATGCCCTTTATCGACCAAATTATCGATGATTGCACCGGTCACGAGGCCCTGTCTTTCATGGGTGGTTTCTCTGGCTACAACCAAATTAAAATTCACCCAGTTAGTCAGTACAAAACCACATTCACTACCCCCTGGGGTACTTTTGCATATCGTGTCATGCCTTTCAGCCTCAAGAACACAGGAGCCGCTTTCCAATGTGCCATGACATACATTTTTCATGATCTAGCTCAAATCATTCTCACCTACTTGGACGATATCACCACTTGCTCCAAAAAATGCACTCAGCATCTCAATGATTTACGAATCATCTTCCAACCGTGTCGTCAGTACAACATCAGCTTGAAATCCCTCAAGTGTGTGTTCTGCGTCACTTCTAGGTGCCTCCTTGGGTTTATCGTTTCCCAATGTGGCATTACAGTTGACCCCCTCAAGGTCCAAGCCATCATGAAAATGCTAAACTAAGG
>CBVK0103869585.1:0-15486 GCA_900067695.1 Picea abies
TGTAGAAAAAACAGTTGTTGGTCTCCTAGCTGAATTTTTCCTTTCTAAGCCCAAATTCCTCTCCTTCACCCCCAAATCCACCTTAGAATATGACTAGATTTTCTCTTTCTTCCCCTACCTCACATCCACAACTCCTTCCCCTCCCCCCCCAGATCCTCCTAGCAGCTTCATGAATACTATGATTACCTGCGATGGTGCAATGAGCAACAAACACACATTTTGTATTTCGATGGAGCCTCAAAAGGAAACCCTGGGGTGGCAGGAGCGGGAGGGGTCGTCATATGCCCACAAGGAAATCAAGTGCTCTCTTTCCACTAGACTCTGGGCATAGCTAATAATAATCAATTTGAAGCCTATGCATTGTACCAAGGTATTCTTCTTGCCAAAAGAAGGAACATACACTCCCTTTCGGTGATCGGGGACTCCAAGATAATCATAGGAAATGTACGCAAAGGGTCCCACCCCCCAAACCTCCATTTAAAATCCATACTCCAAAGAATTATGACAATTCGCACTCTCTTCCACAATATCTCCTTTTACCATGTCCTTCGACAAAATAATCAATTGGTCGACGCTCAAGCTAACCTGGAAATTGATCTAGAGCAAGGCACGTGAGTGTTTAATGGATTATCTCTCCACTCACCCATACCATGACATTTGACACATGGCAATTTTCTCCCCTGACCATTGTCGTTTGGGCCATGATGGAGAAAAGGGTCATGGTCTGGGTCGCATTTCATTCCAATGCCCCTCCCTAGACACCTAAACACCCTCCCCCTCACCTTAGCATGTGGCTCTGCAGCCCCCACCACCTACCCCACCTCACTTCTCAACACATAAGCACCCACTACATCACCTCTTCACGTGTCCAGTGGCTACATATCTCCCCCTCCCCCGACTTGGGAAGTCATATCACAGTACCTTGGGCAGCTTATGAGCATGCAAGGGAAGACTAGAGTGACGTGAACCTGCTAAGCATGACGCACAAAGCATATTGCACATTAAATTCAAGCGATATGAAGGATCCCAGCATCAGAGGTGATCATGGTTGCAACTCGTGGCAAAGCATGGGAAATTGGTTAAGTTATCTGAATCATTCAAGGGTGATGGAGCATATCATAACAGGAGTGAATCATTTTTCTGGCATTCTCATTCCTGAAAAGAACAGAGTAGCGCCCACCCCTCATAAGCGCACTGTTATCTGTGTTTTATAGCGAGATAAAACAAGGAATTTAGGCAAAATGAACAGGCAACCACAACGAATTGTCTCAGGGGGAGAACACAACGAGATGGTAGACACAGTCCATACACTCCAATTACAGCTCAGGGCACTTTCTACACAAATTTTATCCATCACAGAGATTACCATCCAACACGGGAGTGAGAAGTAGAGAAATAGGGATGAGTGTGAAGCTCTGAGGCAGTAGCTAGAGGCACTCCAAATGGTGGTTGGACCTTCATTTCCCACAACCAACTACATTCCAACTTCAGATGAGGCATCCTCGCCTGGAGCACACCCAAGACTAGACCTCAACTTGCAGCCTCCAGTAGAGGCAGAATTCCCAGCACCGGACAATTCCAAAATCTAAGTGTATGCAATGTTTTTTTACGCTGTTACTAGGAACATTTTGCATGGTTTTCACTATAGAAAATCAAATAGGATTTAGTGTTCTAGTAAGCAATACCCATGTTCTTCATTTTCTTCTCAGAGAATTCAAGGGAGTAAATTTTGAATTTTTCAACTTCTGTTACACAGACTATGTACTTCGCCTGCGTATCTTCGTAGTTTTTTTAATATAATTTTTGACCAGTTTCTGTTAAAAAAAAATAAAAATCTCTTGATGAGTAGAATGTCGTCATAAGCTCAAAAGTGAATTTACATTTATGTTTGAAGAGGGAAAATTTGATTACCACACCTCCTTAATGACACTTATGGGGTTGGGTATGTGAAAAATACATTATATCAATTTTTAATTATATATATGCTATTATCCTTTAAGAAAGAAGCTTATATACACAATTTTACTTCAAGCAAGGTGCATATGAAATTGTGAAAAAATGAGAAATGCATGATAATTAAATGTTATTGAGTGGCGTTTTCTTGTGGTACCTAATTAAGCATGTTTGTTTGGTTTTTGATAGGATTAGCTTCTTTGAAATTGAAATGAACCCTAAACAAGAAAAAATCACATTATAAATGCAAGGATCTAATCTTGGATAACTCACATTAGCTATTGTTCATTGTATTATTGGACAATAGTTCATTTACATAATATTCAACATTAGAAGAATAAAGAATTGAAATCTATATAGGATATAAATACCAATATATTTGATAAATGAATAAATGATATGATAGACACAATGAGCCTTGTGACAATATACTTATATGCTTTGAATAGTCACAAAGGTGAAGGGTTGTGTCCCTTAGTTTATTTATTATTATTATTATTATTATTATTATTATTATGTGGTGTTTATTATGTAATTTATATTCATTATATCACCGCTCCCTTCAATGATGATTTTTCCTCCATGCATTTTATGGAAAAAACTATGTTTTCATTCTAGCCTACAATGCCTTCTCAAAATTACTCACTCTTGAAGTTGTGATGGTTGAAGCCATGAGATGATATGAATTACGAAGTGTTGAACATAATTGTTACATTGTATATGGATTGATCCATCTTAGGCCAATATTCATTGGGTCTTTTTTTTTGTCGATTGTTCGGAAAAAAATTATCATTTTATGTTTCCAAGAAAGGTGTTGATTTCATCCCCACTCTATTTGAAAATTATTATTCTTCTAAATGTATGAAGAATATTTCTTATATTGACATTGATTTTTCATTGGTCATAATGACGCTTGTGATTTGGATGATGATAAGCAATCCTTATATCTTTTTCATTGATCTTAGAATTGGAACAATCGTTGTTTTTCACTTCTGGTGATTTATTGATTGATAACATTCCAACATAAGTATAATTCCAATTTACAATATAAATTGGATTTGTTTTGGTTCCTTTCTCTATGCATTGTATTTTAACTTTTGATGGCATTTCCTGAGTCAACTAGATCAATTATTGTTTCCTTGTTGATAAATTATTCTTTATTGACAAGTTGATCTAACTTTTTTTGTTGTGTTTTCTTTTCATCCTTTAACTTCTCGATTTGTGTAAAAAAAATTTTATTATCCCCCCTTGGGAGAGAAATTTCTTCATCCTTTTCTAACTTGTCAATTTTTTTTGTAAGACCTTGATTATTTGACATCTCATCTTTTAACCTTTTGATTTGTTTAAACAATGACTGATTAAGGTTCCTAAGGTGAGAATTTTCTTCATATTTTCTTGATAAATTCTTGTTGGATTTCTTCTTGAGATCTTGATTTTCTTGTTCTAATCTAATTGCACTACTTCTTATCCTTTAACTTCTTGATTTGTGCAAGTAGGTTTTGACTATGATTCTTTAGGCAAGAAATTTATTCATCTTTTTCTAGTAATTTTTGTCAAATTTCTTTTTGAGATCATGATTATGTGATACCGATCATTTTGATACCTCATTTTTTTAATTATTAAATGCAATATTGAGGTTCATGTTTATTCCTATTATAACTCATTTGATAAATATAACACATTTTGTTTTCAAATAAATGTAGGAAAATACATCTATGCGTTGTCTTCAATCATTATTGTCTTGGTACCTTTGTGTATATTATTCTAATAGTAGTCATTAAACATTGATGCCATGATGCCTTCAATCATTAATGCCTTGCCTTTATGTATATTATTTTAATAGTAACTATTTAACTTGTTGTTGTGTTAGCAACAACACCTCCCCACTTTTACTGTTTTTCTTAACTTCATTCCTCTTAAGACTGAAATAGTATAGGGCCCCCCCTTAGTTTGTGCTATCTTTTTTCTCTTTTATAAATCTTGGATGATTTTGAATATTGCATGATCATCTTTATATAATCTGGCCAACTCCTTTTTTTTCCTTGTAAGTTTTTTTAAGTTATTAGTACTGACCTTGACTTATCAATTCATGACAACTGCTTCAAAAATCATTTCACTAAAGAAAATCATTTAAAATGACACAAAATGTATCACGGAGAAAACTCTCTTCTAATGAGACACCACATGTCACTGATAACGATTTTTCCTAGTGATATGAAGGTATTAGAATTCTTTTTCTCCTGGCAGAAGATTAAGAAATAAACACTTCATTATGGATGGATAAATTCTTGGTTACGGAATCCATAACTCGAGAAGTTTCATATGTCTTACGATCTAGTAGAAGGTTTTCAAATAGTTTATCTAGATGAATATTTTGGGCATGACTAGGGCCCGATTATCAATGTACTCTTGAATTTAAAATCAAGTTGATGACTCCCAAATGGTACTCTCTTATAGACTAAAGGGGGTTACACTAATGATTGAAAATGGTTAGTGGTCAACCAAAAAAAACATTAGATACAGTGATGAATTGGCTAAGGGTAACCCATAATAAAACCCATGATATCTCATCTTTCAGCTAATAGGAGGGAATACTGATGATGATTGTCAGAATTCAAGTTTCAACAACAAAAAGAAAAATCCGAATGGCAAACAATAGTATGTAGATGGTAGACTTAGAAAAGAAAAAGAAAAAATGGGTGACAACAATAGAAACAAGAGCATTACAAAGATTTCACCACTTGCAATAAATTGCAAATTTGGGCACTTTTGATATTTCTTCCACTTGTATTATTTTCCATGTCATTTTCTTAGAGAATTTTTGTTTCATTTTTTTAGACAAGTTTTGTGGATATTTTTTTCACCTAGATGATCATTTAACCTAGTAGAGGACATCTAGATCCATTTGCATTGTTTCTTGGGATTTGATTAGGTTGTCAGGCATTTTCAAGGATGTGTTAGACTTGAAGTTGATTCAATCTCATAAGATATTGGAGTTAGCATTAGTGAAAAACTATAGGTCTTTTGTATTGCATGTTTACACAATGGGATTTTCCATATTCTATGATTTTTCAGCATCTAGCTTTGATATATTTTTAGGTAGCTCTTCATCGAGGCCCAACCCAGGAATTTCATATTGAAAACTTGTAAATGATCCCAATTTATGCACAAATTCTTCCTATATTGATGGTATAATTGTTGGGACAAATGATTGAGGGGGGGATTGTTAGCTTGTGACTCCATATACAATCAAGAAGTCCTACACCACCTTATTGTACTTACAATTCCAGGATATAGTTTTTTATCCTAAGTGTGTATTAGATCCTAGTTTTCCTCATCTTTGTCTTATCTCTTGATGAGGGGTAGTTGTGAGAGTAATTATAGTTCATGAGGTGGTTTCATCCATGTACTATAAATTTCTATCATTGGAATGAATATTGTAATAATAATGAGATGAGAATATGACTTAAATCCTTTTCCGCCAAGTTTGTGTGTCTTATATTGTGTTTTGTTTCTTTACAAACCCTATAAGATCACTTATAAGTATAAATGAAAATCTTATGTAGTGTCATAATTGTGAACCAACACAAAAAATGAAGGGATTTCCAAGACAATACACAAGGAAACAAGACAAAACACTAAACAAAACAGAAGGCAAACACCATGTAGAACAAGACGAGGAAGAAAAAGTTGAACAAGGAAGCCAAGGAAATGAAACTGTGAGGGAGAACTTGGTAAAAAGACAAAAAAATTGACAAATAAGGAGAGGTCTCGGTCACCACTTAAGTTTTTGGAGATGACTTGCAAGCCCAAATTGACAAGCTCGCCTATGCACAAGCAAGAAGAGAGGAAAGATTGAATGAATTTGGGGTTTCACACTTCCATGTTACAAGTGGAATGCAATATTTATGAACCACCATCCTTACATCTACCAAAAACATGGGTTTTCCAAAATAAGACACAAGGAAAGAAGAACAAACACTAAATGAAGAACAAGGAAAACACCATGCGGAATGAGAAGAGGAAGACGAAGGAAAACAATAAGGTAGAAGAAATAAAACCATAAGGGACCACTTGGTAAAAAGACAACCAAATTGAAAAATATGGAGAGGTCTTTGTAACCACTTAATGTTTTGAGATGATTTGTACGCCCAAATTGGCAAGCCCAACCATGCACAAGGAAGAAGTGAGGAGACCTTGAATGAATTTAGTTTCCCACTTCCATGAGATGGGTGGCATGGAATATTTATGAGTTGTTATACTTACACCTACTAAAAATATGGGGTTTCCAAAACAAGCCATAAGGAAATAATACAAAACACTAAATGAAATACAAGAAAAACACCATGCAAAGTGAGAAGAGGAAGATGATGGTGAACAATGAGGCAAAGGAAATGAAACCATAAGGGATTTCTTAGTAAAAAGACAACAAAATTGACAAATAAGGAGAGGTCTCAGTCACCCCTTAAATTTATTTAGATGGATTTCAAACCCAAATTAATAAGCCCACTCATGGAAAAGGAAGAAATAAGGAGATCTTGAATGAAGTTGGGGTTCTCACTTCCATGAGATAAGTGGCATGGAATATTTATGATCTTCCATATTTATGCCTACCAAAAATATGGGGTTTCTAGTACAAGCCAAATGGACAGAATACCAAACACTTAATGGAACATGAGGAAAACACCATGTGGAATGAGAAGAGGAAGATGAAGGTGAACAATGAGTTGGAGGCCATAAAACCACAATGGAGTGAATGATAAAAAGACAAAAAAATCAACAAATAAGGTGATTTTGGGGTCACCACTTAATTTTTTTGAAATGGATTGCAAGACCAACTTGGCGATCCCACTTGTGCACAAGGAAGAATTCGGGAGGCCTTCAATGAATTTTGGGTGTCCCACTTCTATGAGATTATTGGCATGGAATATCTATGAGATGTCATCCTTACACCTACCAAAAATATGGAGTTTTTGAGACAAGCCACAAGGAAAGAAGATCAAACACTAAATGGAACAAAAGGAAAACACCATGTAGAATGAGAAGAGGAAGACGAAGGTGAAAAATGAGGCAGAGACAATGAAACCACAATCAAGCACTTGGTAAAAGGAAAACAAAACTAACAAATAAGGAGAGGTATTAGTCACCATTTACCTTTTTTGAGATGATTTGCAAGACCAAATTAGCAAACCCTCCCTTGAACAATGAAGAAGTGACGAGACCTTGATTGAATTTTGGGTTTCCCACTTCCTTGAGACAAGTGGCATGGAATATTTATGAATTTCCATCCTTACACCTACTAGAAATATGGGGTTTCCAAGAAAATATAGAAGGAAAAAATACCAAACACTAAATGAAACACAAAGAAAACACCATGCACAATGAGAAGTGCATAATGATATTCATGGTGTTCACTAGTTGTTTTACATAAAGTGTATGTTCTCTATTAGTCCTAGTATTGGAGTCATTCTCTTGATATCATTATTACTAGAGTCATTAGAGTTTGGAATTACAAAGTGATGAGTTTTGAGTTAGTATTGTGGGGAGAATTGTCTCTAAGATTTCTATGCCAAAACTAAAGCACCTCATGAAGGAGTAAGGGGATAAATTCATGGTCCTCAAACACTATGAAAATTCTCAAGGAACCACAAAAGTCTAAATAAACAATCAAATTGATGATCGATTCATAGTATAAAATGCATCTAAAGGTAAAATAGTCCTTTTGATTCGTATATATGCATACACAATCTAAATTCTTGAGCTATAAGGTAGTTGCAATCTAAAATATATGGAAGTGAAAATGAGTTCCACCTAGATGTGCATGTAGTTGTGAAAGTAAAAATGATGGAGTTTTGAAACTTGTGGTTGTTTTGGTTCAATGTATGTGGATTTTAATTAGACTTTGTATGTGTAAATCACAAAATTAGAAGGTTTTTAAATAGTTTTTCTAGATGAATATTTTTGGCATGACTAGGGCCCAATTATAAATGCACTCTTGAATTGAAAATCAAGTTGATGACTCCCAAATGGTACTCTCTTATAGACTAAACGGGGGTTACACTGGTGATTGAAAATGGTTAGTGGTCAACCAAAAAAAATCACTAGATATAGTGGTGAATTGGTTAAGGGTAACCCATAAGAAAAACCATGATGTCTCACCTTTCAGCTAATAGGAGGGAATATTGACGATGATTGTCAGAATTCAAGTTTTGACAACAACAAAAAAAAATTCCAAATGGGAAACAACAGTATGTAGATGGTAGACTTAGACAAAAAAAAAAAATGGGTGGCAACAATAGAACAAGATCATTACAAAGATTTCACCACTTGCAATAAATTGCAAATTTGCGCACTTTTCATATTTTTGTCACTTGTCATATTTTTCATGTCATTTTCTTAGACAAGTTTTGTGGATATTATTTTCACCTAGATGATCATTTTACCTGGTAGAGGGAACCTAGATCTGTCTTCATTGTTTATTGGCATTTGATTGGGTTTTCATGCATTTTCAAGGATGTGTTAGACTTGTAGTTGATCCACTTCTCATGATTCACTCTCATAAGGTATTGGAGTTAGAATTAATGAAAAATTATAGGGATTTTGTATTGCATGTTTACACATTTGGTTCTTCCATACTCTATGATTTTTTGGCATCTAGATTTGATAGTTTTTTAGGTAGATCTTCATCAAGGCTCAGCCTAGGAATTTCATATTGAAAACTTGGAAATGATCCCAGTTTATGCACTAATTCTTCCTATATTGATGGTATAATTGTTCGAACAAATGATTGAGGGGGGGATTGTTAGCTTGTCTCACCGTTCAGCTAATAGGAGGGAATATTGATGATGATTGTCAGACTTCAAGTTTCGACAACAAAAAACAAAATTCCAAATGGGAAACAACAGTATGTAGATGGTAGACTTAGACAAAAAAAATATATATGGGTGACAACAATAGAAACAAGAGCATTACAAAGATTTCACCACCTACGATAAATTGCAAATTTGGGCACTTTTGATATTTTTGTCACTTGTCGTATTTTCCATGTCATTTTCTTAGAGAAGTTTTGTTTCATTTTCTTAGATAAATGTTGTGGATTTTTTTTCACCTAGATGATCATTTAACCTGGTAGAGGACATCTAGATCCATCTGCATTGTTTCTTGGCATTTGATTGGGTTTTCAGGCATTTTCAAGGATGTGTTAGACTTGTAGTTGATCCACTTCTCATGATTCACTCTCATAAGATATTGCAGTTAGCATTAGTGAAAAATTATATGGATTTTTTATTGCATGTTTACACACTGGGATTTTTCAGCATCTAGATTTGATAGTTTTTTAGGTAGATATTCATCGAGGCTCATCCCAGGAATTTCATATTCAAAACTTGGAAATGATCCTAGTTTATGCACTAATTCATCCTAGCTATATTATCGGACTAATGATTGAGGGGGGGATTTTTAGCTTGTGACTCCCTATACAATCAAGAAGTCCTACACCACCTTATTATACTTACAATTATAGAATACAATTTTTTATCCTAAGTGTGTATTAGATCCTAGTTTTCCTCCTCCTCACCTTATCTCTTCGTGAGGAGTAGGTGTGAGAGTAATTATAGTTCATGAGGTGGTTTCATCCACATACTATAAATGTGTATCATTGGAATGAATATTGTAATAATAATGAGATGAGAATATGACTTAAATCCTTTTCCACCAAGTTCGTGTGTCTTATATTTTGTTTTGTTTCTTAACAAACCTTATAGGATCACTTATAAGTATAAATAAAAATCTTATGTAGTGTCATAACTTTGAACCAACACAAAAGTTGATGGGATTTCCAAGACAAGCCACAAGGCAACAAGACCAAACACTAAACAAAACAGAAGGAAAACACCATGTAGAACAAGAAGAGGAAGACAAAGGTGAACAAGGAGGCCAAGGAAATGAAACCTCGAGAAAGAACTTAGTAAAATACAAAAAAATTGACAAATAAGGAGAAGTGTCGGTCACCACTTCAATTTTTGGAGATGACATGGAAGCCCAAATTCACAAGCTCGTCTATGCACAAGGAAGAATATAGGAAATCTTGAATGAATTTGGGGTTTCCTACTTCCATGATACAAGTGGCATGGAATATTTATGAACTTCCATCCTTACATATACAAAAAATATGGGGTTTCCAAAACAATCCATAAGGGAAGAAGATCAAACACTAAATGAAGCACAAGGAAAACACCATGTGGAATGAGAAGAGGAAGACGAAGGAATACAATAAGGTAGAGGAAATGAAACCACAAGGGAGAACTTGGTAAAAATATAACCAAATTGACAAATAAGGAGAGGTCTTGGTAACCACTTAATTTTTTGAGATGATTTGTAAGCCCAGATTGGCAAGCCCAGCCATGCACAAGGAAGAAGTGAGGAGACCTTCAATGAATTTGGTTTCCCAATTCCATGAAATAATTATGAGTTGTCATCCTTACACCTACAAACAATATGGGGTTTCCAAAACAATCCATAAGGAAATAATACAAAACAATAAATGAAATACAAGTAAAGCACCATGCAAAATGAGAAGAGGAAGATGACGGTGAGCAATGAGGCAAAGGAAATGAAACCATAAGGGAGTTCTTGGTAAAAATACAACAAAATTGACAAATAAGGAGAGGTCTCAACAACCCCTTAAATTTTTTTAGATGGATTTCAAACCCAAATTAGTAATCCCACTCATGGACAATGAAGAAATAAGGATATCTTGAATGAATTTGGGGTTCCCACTTCCATGAGATAAGTGACATGGAATATTTATGAGCTTCCATCTTTATGCCTACCAAAAATATGGGGTTTCTGATACAAGCCACATGGACAGAATACCAAACACTAAATGGAACATGATGAAAAAACCATATGGAATGAGAAGAGGAAGATAAAAGTGAACAATGAGTTGGAGGTAGTGAAACCACAATCAAGTGAATGGTAAAAATACAAAAAACTCAAAAAATAAGGAGAGGTCACGATCACCACTTATTTTTTTTTAAATGTATTGCAATCCCAACTTGGTGAGCCCCCTTGTGCACAAGGAATAATTCAGGAGACCTTCAATGAATTTGGGGTGTCCCACTTCCATGATATTAGTGGCATGGAATATCTATGAGATGACATCCTTACACCTACCAAAAATATGGGGTTGTTGAGACAAGCCACAAGGAAAGAAGACCAAACACTAAATGGAACAAAAGGAAAATACTATGTAGAATGAGAAGAGGAAGATGAAGGCTAAAAATGAGGCAGAGACAATGAAACCACAATCAAGCACTTGGTAAAAGGATAAAAACACTAAAAAATAAGGAGAGGCCTTAGTCACCATTTAACTTTTTTGAGATTATTTGCAAGCCCAAATTAGCAAACCCTCCCTTGAACAAGGAAGAAGTGAGGAGACGTTAACTAAATTTGGGGTTTCCCACTTCCTTGAGACAAGTGGCATGGAATATTTATCAATTTCCATCCTTACACCTACTAGAAAGATGGGGTTTCCAAAAAAATCCAAAAGGAAAAAAGACCAAACACTAAATAAAACACAAAGAAAACACCATGCAGAATGAGAATTGCATAACGAGATTCGTGGTGTTCACTAGTTGTGTGACATAAAGTGTACGTTCTCTAATCGACCTAGTATTGGAGTCATGCTCATGATGTCATTATTACTAGAGTCATTAGAGGTTGGAATTACAAAGTGATGAGCTTTGAGTTAGTAATGTGGGGAGAATTGTCTCTAAGCGTTCTATGCCAAAACTGAAGCACCTCGTGAAGGTGTAAGGGGATAAATTCATTGTCCTCAAACACTATGAAAATCCTCAAGGAACCACAAGAGTCTGAATAAACAATGAAATTGATGATCGATTCATAGTATAAAATACATCTAAAGGTAAAATTGTCCTTTTGATTCGCATATATGCATACACAATCTAAATTCTTGAGCTATAAGGTAGTTGGAATCTAAAATATATGGGAGTGAAAATGAGTTCCACCTAGATGTGCATGTAGTTTTGAAACTAAAAATGATGGAGTTTCGAAACTTGTGGTTGTTTTTGTTTAATGTATGTGGCTTTTAAGTAGACTTTGTATGTGTAAATCACAAAAGTAGAAGGTTTTCAAATAGTTGTTCTAGATGAATATTTTGGGCATGACTAGGGCCCAATTATAAATGTACTCTTGATTTGAAAATCAAGTTGATGACTCCAAAATGGTACTATGTTATAGACTAAGTGGGGGTTACACTGATGATTGAAAATGGTTAGTTGTCAACCAAAAAAAAATACTAGATACAGTGGTGAATTGGTTAAGGGTAACTCATAAGAAATCGATGATGTCTCACCTTTCAGCTAATAGGATGGAATATTGATGATGATTGTCAGAATTCGATTTTCGACCAAAAAAAAAAAAAAATTCCAAGAGGGAAACAATAGTATGTAGATGGTATACTTAGACAAAAAAAAAAATGGGTGACAACAATAGAAACAAGAATATTTCAAAGATTTCACCACTTGCTATAAATTGCAAATTTGAGCACTTTTGATATTTATGTCGCTTGTCGTATTTTTCGTGTCATTTTCTTAGACAAGTTTTGTTTCATTTTCTTAGACAAGTTTTGTTTCATTTTCTTAGACAAGTTTTGTGGATAGTTTTTTCACCTAGATGATAATTTAACCTAGTAGAGGACATGTAGATCCATATACATTGTTTCTTGGCATTTGATTAGGTTGTCAGGTATTTTCAAGGATGTGTTAGACTTGTAGCTGATTCATTTCTCATGATTCATTCTCATAAGATATTGGAGTTAGCATTAGTGAAAAATTACAGGGCTTTTGTAATGCTTGTTTACACACTGCGATTTTCCATATTCTATGATTTTTCAACATCTAGATTTGATAGTTTTTTAGGTAGATCTTGGTTGAGGCTCAACCCAAGAATTTCATATTGAAAACTTGGAAATGATCCCAGTTTATGCACTAATTCTTCCTAGCTTGATGGTATAATTGTTCAGACTAATGATTGAGGGGGGATTGTTAGCTTGTGACTCCCTATACAATCAAGAAGTCCTACACCACCTTGTTGTACTTACTATTAGATTTTCTTTACTTGTATAGAAGTAGTGCTACCATTGTTCTTTTATTCATTTAACATTAACAATTATATCATATACTGAGAAATAATAGTAGCATAAACCATAGGCAAAAGTACATAAGATATTTATCCTGGGAAAATCCCAAATGGGGGAAAACCCAACAACCTTTCTTAGATAGATTTCATCCACAATAGTCCAACCATACACCATCTCTCAAGGAAAAAAAATAAGAAAGAAACCCTAGCACTATGCTAGTGTACACACTAGTGCTCCCAGCTGCAGCAGCAACACCATACAAGTAGAGTGCACCTCCTCATAGAGATAGTACACAAGAGAAATCCACCACCAAGAATAACCAAGAACATCAGATATTGTTGCATTGCATCTTCTTATTTTCCTCCTTAGACTTTCACCTTATTCTTCATGAGAGAGTGAGTGTGAGTGTATCAAATGAGCCAAATGTCTCCTTATTTATATTCTTCAAGTCACCTACCTGGGCCGAATTCTTCTCTGGGTATTATTTTTCACTTTATTATTTTCCTTGTGAGCTGACTTCTCTTCTGGGGTATTCTTCTGTTTTTCAATATTCTTCCTAGACTTTTGAAATCTTCTTCTCTTCTAAGAAAGGTTTTCTAGAGGAAATTTCCTCCTGCAGCTACCAAAACATCAACACTCCCTCTTAGCTAGAGAGGTATCTTTCCACAATGTCTTCATTTAGTAGTTCACTAACTACTTAATAATCAACTAGTAGCACATAGCTACTACCATCCCATTGGTAGATCAAATTATCTGTCACAGTCTCCAAGACTATGTTGCAATCATCCAGTAGCACACAACTACCCATATTTTTCGATAGTACACAACTACTTCCATAGTCCTCTTGAATATGTTGTGATCAAATAGCAGCACACAACTACTTCCAAGAAGTCGGGTAGTCTCCATGGAAATAATCTAGTAGCACACAACTACTACAATACTATCCAATCTTCTACCAAACCATAGTAGTACACAACTATTGACCATTGATACACAATCACTGCCAGTGGAACACATCCACCGTAGTAGCACACAAATATTGTCAAGTGATACACAATCACTACCAATGTAACACATCCACCATAGTAGTATACAATTATTTTCTAATGATACACAATCACTACCAGTGGAACACATCCATAGTAGTAGCACACAACTACTATCCAATGACACACAATCACCACCATTGTCTCATGACTATGTGTGTGATGTTTCTTCTCTCATCGATACCGGTAGTGAATTACCCCCTCAGTCACCTCACATCACTGATCTAGGGAACCCTTGGCCAGAGGGGTTAGCTGATAGGAGGAGAAACAACACACCTCCCTCTCAACGAGGGTGGACATTTTGCATCATGCCAAGCTTGTCTCTGAAGTATTCATACTTCACTCTAGATAGGGGCTTGGTGAGAATGTTCATTATATTCTCATCTATGGATATGTACTAGAGATCCACAACTCCTCTCTGCACCATGTCTTGGATGTAATGATATTTGATCTCTATGTGATTTGACTTGTCATGAAATATAGGATTCTATGAAATCTTTATGTAACTTTGATCATCACAATGTATCCAAGTTGGCTCCAACTCTAAATCAAATATACCTGCAAGAAAATTTTGAAGCCACACTACTTCACGACTTTCCACACTAGCTACGATATACTTTTCCTCTGTTGTACTAAGTGCCACTAATGTATGCTTCCTGATTAACCATGAGATCATACCTTATCCCAAATTGAAGCAGCATCTAGATGTACTTTTCCAGTCCACTACACTTTTTTCCCAGTCAGAGTTTGTATATCCCTGCAGCTTCACATCTCCACCCAAGACATATCTCAATCCATATCCAATCATACCACATAGGTTCCTCAACATATTTTTTTCTTCCATCCAATGTACATGTCTGGGTTCAACCATGTATTGACTCAAGGTGTTTACTTCAAAGAATATGTTTGGCCTAGTGTTAACTAGGTACATCAAGGATCCAATTAGTTGTTTGTACATTGTGGGATCCACCAAATATGAAGATGAACCACTCAGGAGCTTCAGATTTATTGTCATAGGTGTGGTCATGGACTTGCAATCCATCATCCAGAATCTTTGCAAGATCTCAATAGTATGTTTTCCTTGGCTAAGGAAAATCCCATCTAGCCTATGCCACACTTCCAATCCTAAGAAGTAATGCACCAGACCTAGATCCTTCATCTCGGACTATGAAGTGAGCTCTCTCTTGCACCCAACTATGAGTTCTCATCACATGTTAGAAATAAGTCATCCACATATAGGACCAAGAACAACAAACAACCAGTCTCAACCTTGTAGTAAAGGTTGGGATCCGCATCACTCTTGGTAAATTCCAAGCTCATCAGATA
>CBVK0103869596.1:0-12213 GCA_900067695.1 Picea abies
TTACACATCAACATTACTCGCTTTGATAAGTGTCGCAAGTGTTGCATGTTGCTCACAAGTGTCGCAAGTGTCGAGCAAAGCATACTTCCATGATGCCTATGTCATATTGATGATGACATTAAGAAGACACTTAAAATGCCTCAAACACTTGATCTGAAGGAAGAGGAATTGTTAACTGAAGTTAAGTGCCTCTTGCCACCTGAAAGAATCACTGAATCTAAGTTTTTAGAAGAGAGCGCTCCCCTATATATCTCTTAGGAGTGTTGGTGCTCCCCTATAAACTGCTAGGGAGTGCTATAGCACTAAACTACCCTTCAGGAGGAGCGTTATTGATTTTAAGAGCGCTAGCGCTCCCCTAAAGCCTACTAGGGAGCGCTACAACGCTCTGATGGCCCTTTTGAGGGAGCACTGCCTATTCTGGGCAAGAGTTGGTCTTTTGAGGAGAATAAGGGGAAGATATTTCAATATTGGAAGGTAGTTGAATTCAAATTCCTGGTTCAGCCATGATCTTAGGGAAGATCCCTAACTCAAGGAGGAAAATCCTCAACTTACCCTAAAGATACCTCAAGAGGTTAGGCCTCTCTAAACCTATATAAACATGCTCTATCATGGTGGAAAGGAGGAAGAATTAGAAGCATGAAACCTATGATATCATAGGAAACACACAGTGAACTAGAGGAGAGTAATCAGTGAAGTTTTTGTCATCCAGATCGTTGATCTTTTGAGCAAGGGTTAGACAAAGGGGATTTGACGAAGCTGCTGCACTCGCATCTACAGTTGTAAGTTACTTCTGTCATTGTTCTCATTAATATGACACACTTGGCTTGTTTCTTTCTAGTTTGTGTTTGATATCACATGAACTTGTCTCTAATAGATAGGTCTATTTTCAAGTTAATCTCAATAGAGTAGGAAGTGGTTGTACTATTGTTTGTCTACAGGGCTTGTCGAGGAGAGAAAGATCGGAGCTCAACTTGGAGCGTGCAGGGACAAACATCGATAAAAGGTACTTCTTTTCTCCTTCCTCCTCATACATCAGTTTATATAGATCTAAAAGGAAGTCAGTGTCCATGTTAAGCATCTTCTATCTTAAGAGTTAAGAGTCTAGCTCTCAAGAGGAGATCTACCTGTCCACAGGGAGATTTTCCTTCAACATTAGTTTTTTGGATGTATAGGGTTTTTGGCATTCCAGTTTATTGTAAAAGGCCTTCAGAGCCTCATTGTAATTATCTTCTTTCAAATGGGCGCAGTCGTCACATATCTTCTCAGAGATAAGCCTCCACCATTCCAGCAAGCTTGTTTCCGTTGCATTTTACAGTTTTAGCTTATTTCATTATTGAATAAAAAACCATTTTTACTATATCTATGTTATTTTGTGTTAAGAATCTGTTAATAATCTGTATTCATTTTGTTCTTCTCATAAAATTCATATTGGCGGTATTAGAGTGATCTGATCCTTTTCGTCTTAATGCATGTCCCCAACGAGGTTAGAGTACAAAGAGTTGGGTGCTGAGCTTGTTTCTCTTGAGGACAAAAGATCTCGCACACCCAAGCAACCTCTCATGGAAGGAGAAAAGAAAGATGATGGGACAAGATATTCTTTCAACCTGTTAATTGAGGAAGCCCTCATGCAACAGAGGAACGAGATGATGGATAGTTTTGTGCAAATCCTTCAGCAGTTACCACTAGGTGATGCATCTTCGTCGAGCGGAGGCGCCACCCCCTTCAAGGTATAAATAAACTTTGATATTCCTATATTTGAAGGTTAGATAGATGCAGATGATGTAGACAAGTGGTTGAATATTCTAGAAGGGTATTTTTCTGTCCATAACTTTTTGAATAGAGAAAATATATTTGTTTGGAAACGTTCTGTGAGAAAAAGGAAATAGAGGAACCCTCATTATTTACAGTCACAACCACCTGGAATTCCTTCAGGGATGTTATTAAGGAACAATACTACCCTGTCGGAATTCATGACAACTTATATACAAAATGGACCACATTGTGGCAAGAAAGAGACCAGGTAGTGCTAGATTTCACAAATATCTTCCATACCTTGCACACCAAGATGGGTATCAAAGATTCAAAGAGAAATATGGTGCTCAAGTATCATGGTGCTCTGCATAGATACATCTATACTGAAATGGAATTTCTAGACATCTCATCCTTGGGCACGGCCTACCGATATGTTATCAAAATCTAGCAGAAGCTCAAACAAAAGATGCGACAATTTGGGCCTAGGAACCCCTCACAACAAAATCTAGGAAAGGGTGTCCCCAACCCAAAAAACAAAGGACATAGAAAATATGTATAGTATCAGGAAAACCATTCCAAGCTGCAAGAAAAGAAGGACACTAGAAAGACAAAGAAAGATACTGGGAAGTGGTGCGACTTCCATAAGAGCCCTTGGCATAAAATTGTTGATTGTCGCTCAAAGAAGTTGCTGATGGCTGAAGTTAAAACCTCTGAATCAGATGCAGATTCTGAATCTGAGCCAGAACCAGAAAGGGGAAGATGGATCATTGACGCAGAACCCAATGCCACTGTTGCTACCACCAAGCTCTAGCCTGGTGAACTAAATGAGCCAGAAGAAGGAGAGTGCATTTTCTATTCACAAATGTGGGTAAAAGGCACCCTATTGGACTTCATCATTAATAGTGGTAGCCAGAAGAACCTCATCTCTACAAATTTCATCAAGCGGTTGGCCTTGCCAACAATGCCTCACCCACAACCCTACACCACTGTATGGCTCCTCCAAGGAAGCGATCTATGCATCAGCCAACAGTGTCGATTGTCATACGACATCAAGCCCTTCAAAGACAAGGTATTGTGTGATGTTTCTCCTCTCGAAGTTTGTGATGTTATTTTGGGCCAGCCTTATTTATGGAAACGTCATGTTGTATATGAGTCTAGGCCTCATAGTTTTATTATTACTTTGAACAGAAAATTATACAGGATACCTGAGGTAGTCCCACCTAGTGCTATCTCCTTGTTCTCTACTAAGCAATGCAGGAAGGTCATCTCTCAGACGGGGAAGTTTGTCTTCTTTGTGATTCATTCTCATAATAAGAGAAAGATCATAGCCACATATAGGGTCTCTATGACCGACCTCTCCACACAACAGAAGCAAGTAGATAAGGTCGTGGAATAATACTCGAATATGTTCTCCTCACCTACTGGGGTACCTCTACACTACCAGGTCAAGCACCCCATCGATTTGACCCTCGCTGTATTGTTTCCCAATGGGCCAGTCTATCATCACTCTCTATTAGAGAATGAGGAGATCAAGCGACAAATCCAAGAACTACTCCACAAGGGTCACATCTGTCCCATATCATCACCTTGTGGGAGCCTAATTGTGTTGGTACAGAAGAAACATGGAACCTGGCAACTCTGCATTGATTACCAAGCTCTGAATAAAATCACAGTCAGAAACCGGTACCTGATTCCCCGAATCGAAGACCTCCTTGATCAACTGACAGGGGCTAAATACTTCAGTAAGATTCATCTAAAGTCTGGCTACCACCAGGTCCCAATAGAACGGACAGATGTATGGAAGACCACCTTCAAGTAAAAGGAAGGTCTTTTTGAATGGTTGGTCATGCCCTTTGGTTTGACAAATGCTTCGGCCACTTTCATGAGGATGATGGATGATATCCTATGACCATTCACCAATAATTTTGTAGTGGTGTATCTGGATGACATTTTCATTTATAACAAGACTTGGCCTAAACACTTGTAGCATATTCAACAAGCTCTGCACACCCTGTGATAGCACAAGATATACGCTCCTTCGACATGGACAAGGTCCATTACACATGGACAAGGTCCATTACCTAGGCTACATCATTGATCAACATGGTGTACATGTGGATCTAGCCAAGATCCAAGTCATCCATGACTTACCAACCCTAACCACACTCACTGAGCTTCAGAGCTTCTTGGGCCTTTCCAATTTCTACCACATTTTTGTATTGGGATTCTCCCATATTGCATGGGCCCTCAGCCAAATCACTAGAGGTGGTGGTAAGGAAAAATTTGTGTGGGGCCAGTCCCAACAATAAGCGTTCAATGATTTGAAGCAACACTTGTGCTCATCCCCAGTACTTTCACTACCAGACATGAAACATCCCTTTGAGATCAAGACAGATGCTTCAGACTATGCTCTGGGCACCGTTCTCACTCAACACAGCCACCCCGTGGCCTATCATAGTTAGACACTATCTGATGTTGTCCATAAGTACCCTACTTATGACAAAGAAATGTACTCCATTGTGCAAGCCTGCCTCGAGTGGAGACATTACATTCTTGGGAAGGAGACAGTCATCCACACTGACCATAAGCCACTGCAGTTTATGCAGACACAAGGAAAATTGTAGAATGACCACCATCAAAAGTGGTCCACATACTTGCAGCAATTCCCCCTCAACATCAAGTATAAAAAAGGAAGCACCAATTGTGTTGTTGATTGCCTCAACAGACCACCAGTTGTGGAACTCACCACAGTGATAGACTCTTGCAGCCATGAGACCTCTAAATGACCCCAACTCTATGAGACAGACTCGGACTTCGCCACCACCTACCAAATGTTGGGTGAAAACATAGTTGTTGATAATTTCTATCTTCAGGATGGGTTGTTATGTTGTCTGGACCATATTTGTGTTCCATCAAGTGAGCGAGTGAAGATGATCTAGGAATCCCACTACAGTTGGGTGGTAGGACACTTCAACGTCGAAAAGATAGTGGCGATGCTATAGAAACATTTCTACTGACCGAAACTCTGATAGGAGGTCAGCAAGTATATCAGGTCTTGCACTACCTATGCTATTGCCAAACCAAGCACTAAGAAACATGGCTTGTACACCCCTCTTCCTTTTCTTCTAGAAACATTCCAAAATTTTGAATTATGTCTAGTACCAGATTAGCACAGGCTAGTACCGGAATAGGTGGAGCCTTGGTACCGGAATAGAATGGTACTGTATCATGATACTTAAGATTAAAAGTGATTAGGATAATATATAATCAATCATTTAATTGAATTAACTCAATAAAACTAAACAAATCATGCTTTAATCATAAGTTACCTCTTATGCACGTGAACAAGGTCATCGGGTGTATTTATGGAGGAAACAGTCAATTAGATACAGATGGGATAGGTAAAATAGGCTCATATAGGGGGTAATATAGGGCATTATAAGTGTCAAAATGGAGACTCAACACCTCCCAAAAAGATCATTAAAAAGTTTATTTAATGTATAGATGTATTGTATAGATTTCGATCTTAGCTTTGTAAATGCTCATTTATTATGATAGGATAGAAGTAGGAATACATGAGGAAATCCTTGAGAAAGTCACTTAATGTATATAATTTCTTTTCTTGTTCATTTAGAGGTTTTTGAGATAGTTTTTGAAGATGTGGTTGAAGAAGAGCTTGTTGTTGCTGAACTATTGTAAAAATAAGCACATAGAGACTTTGTAAGAACTTTGTATATGTATATATATTTTACTTGAATATATGAGAAGGAGTTTTCTTCAGATGTTTGGTTTTATCTATCTTTGAACCAGTTGATTGAATGGGTTTACTGTTGATGTCTTTTACCTATTCATGCATGCATTTCATGCATTTTTTGTTTTATGAATGAACTTATAAGTTTTTCATAAGTTTCAATTGTTTCTCTTATGAAACCTTTTGTCGAGGAGCACACAGTTCCCACACAAGGAGTGCATAAACTAGAATCTAGGATGAGTTTTTAAAGCTCAGGAGGTATAGAGGAATGTTGCAGAGGCTTCACAAGGCGTGCACACATATACCCCTTTGAGTATATCATCCCCTGTTGAAAGACCCTTGCAAGAAGTTCAGAAGGGCCAACACAGTCAAGAAGTGTCGAAAATATTATAAGGCGAGAGAAATATTTGAAGGAATCTAAGTTCTGGAGTAGCACAAGGAAGGAGTTTGAAGATTTTAGCCTTGTACAATATTTACTGCAAACATATTTTCAATAAAAGAACAAAAAGGATACAATGAAAAATAAAAAAATTACACAGATATGTTTCCCCTAGAAATCCAAACTGAGAAAACCATCATATTCTATATTCATTCATAGTGATACATTGTTTACAATACAATATACATATAGGAGCTAGTGACATCCAAAACCCTAAACCAATGACCTATATTAGTCAACAACCTTAATCAAAAATAGAAAACCATCGGCAAAAAACCATCTGCCAAAAAGCCGCCCAACAATGGACAAGAAAATCAAGGAAAATGTGACACATTTCCCAAGGCAAAAAAGAGACATGTTTCCTAAGGAAAAAATGTGACATGTTTCCCGAGGAATTTTTTTTTTCTCTACTACTCGTGCAAATAATAGAACACATACCCAACATTCTCCCAATTTTTTTTTTCTTTGAATACAGGGGGTTATAGGGTTACACAATGAACAATCTAGGGCAACAATTCATGTGGATCCTCTACACCAAGAGAACTTCTCAATGCTCACAGATTTTTTTAATTAATCTGAAACATTCTTCAAAGTGTCCACCTTCATCAACAATACTTTATTTTCTTCAACCATGTCTCTCACAAAGTGATATTGAATATCAATATGCTTTGTCTTTGAATGATAAGCTGAATTATTTGCCAGAAAAATTGCACTCTGACTGTCACAATCTATCCTTACATCTTGTTGTACCAACCCAATACCTAGACACAATCTTTGTAACCATATTGCTTCTTTACTTGCATGAGTGGTTGTCATGTATTCAACTTTTGTAGTTGAAAGTGCCACTACAACCTATATTTTGCTACGACTCACTATAGGGTCAGTGCGGCCGCGACTTCAAGTCACCAGAAATCGGTACCTGATTCCCTGAATCGATGACCTCATTGATAAACTCACGGGGGCTAAATACTTTAGTAATATTGATTTGAACTCTAGCTACCACCAGGTCCCGATAAAACAAACAGATGTATGGAAAACCGTCTTCAAGTCAAAGGAAGACCTTTTTGAATGGTTGGTCATGCCCTTTGGTTTGGCAAATGCTCCAGCCATTTTCATGAGGATGATGGACGATATCCTGCGACCATTCACCAATACTTTTGTAGTGTTATATCTGGATGACAATCTCATTTACAACAAGACATGGGCTAAACATTTGCAACATATTCAACAGGTTCTGCACACCCTGCGGCAGCACACGCTATATGCCAACTTGGAAAAATGCTCCTTCAGCATGGACATGGTCCATTACCTGGGATACATAATTGATCAGCATGGCGTACATGTGTATCCAACCAAGATCCAAGTCATCCATGACTGGACAGCCCCAACCACACTCACTAAGCTTCAGAACTTCTTGGGCCTTGCCAATTTCTACCACAGGTTTGTGTAGGGATTCTTCCATATTGCATGGGCCCTTAGCCAAATAACCAGGGGTGGTGGTAAGGAAAATTTTTTGTGGGGATGTTCCCAAAAACAAGAGTTTGATTATTTGAGGTAGTGCTTATGCTCAGCCCTAATACTTTCACCACCAAACCTACAACATCCCTTTGAGATCGAGATAGATGCTTTAGACTATGCGGTGGGCGTCGTTCTCACTCAGCACGACCACCCCATGGCCTATCATAGTGAGACCCTATCAGATGTTGTCCATAAGTACCCTTCTTATGAGAAATAAATGTATTCCATTGTGCAAGCCTGCCGCCAGTGGAGACATTACATTCTTGGGAAGGAGACAATTATCCACACTAATCATAAGCCACTACAGTTCATGCAGACACAAGGAAAATTGTAGAATGATCGCCATCAAAAGTGGTCCACATACTTGCAGCAATTCCACCTCAACATCAAGTATAAAACATGAAGCACCAATCACGTCATTGATTGCCTCAGTAGACCACCAATCGTGACATTCACCATGGTTCTAGACACTTGTGGCCATCAGACCTCTGGATGGCCCCAACTCTATGAGACAGACTCGGACTTCACCACCACCTACCAAATGTTGGGTGCAAACATAGTTGTTGATAATTTCCATCTTCAAGATGGGTTGTTGTGTTGTCTGGGCCATATCTGTGTTCCTTCAAGCGAGTGAGAGAAGATGATCTGGGAAGCCCACTAAAGTCGTTTGGCAGGACACTTCGACATTGAAAAGACAATGATGATGCTACAAAAAAATATCTATTGGCCGAAACTTCGAAAGGAGGTTAGCAAGTATATCAGGTCCTGCATTGCCTACATTATTTCCAAACCGACCACTAAGAAATAGGGAATGTACACCCCTCTTCCTACTCCTGACAGGCCATGGGAATCCATCTCAATGGACTACATGTCGGGCCTCCCATCCACCAAGTGGGGAAATGACTGTGTTTTTGTGGTTGTTGACCGCTTTTCTAAGATGATGATTATGGTTTCCTACAAGAAGAGCATCACAACAAAATCCACTTCCAAGCTCTTCTTTGAATGGGTCTGGGTACATTTTGGACTCCCACAAACCATTATCTCAGATAAGGATAGTCGATTTCTCAACACATTTTGGTCGAGCCTCTAGTCACTGTTGGACACCAAGCTAACCAAATCCATGGCCTTCCACCCCCAAAAAGATGGCCAAACCAAGGTTGTGAATCAAATGGTCATGCATATCCTTCGCATATATAATTCAAAGCACCCTAGCACATGGGATGAGAGCCTTCCCTATGTCCAACATAGCTACAACTGAGCCCTGCATAGCTCAATCGACCACAACCCCTTTCAGGTGGGGTTTGAATTCCAACCATTGGGTCCCATATATGTTGCACTTCCCCTTGTGATCACCTCGACCGACTCATCTCCTGTTCCAAATGAAGTTGACAAAGCCACCCAGTTTTCTATTTCTAGTTAAGGAATTAGGGTTGTTGACTAATCTAGGTCATTGGGTTAGGGTTTTTTGTTCCTCTAGCTCCTATATGTATATTGTATTGTAAACAATGTATCACTATGAATGAATATAGAATATGATGGTTTTCCCAGTTTGGGTTTCCAGGGGAAAAATATCTATGTAATGTTTGTATTTTCCATTGTATCTTTTCTGTTCTTTTACTAAAAATATGTTTGCAGTAAATGGTGTACAAGGTTAAAATCTACATTTGGTAACATATATTTGTTGCCTTTCGGGGGACACCTTTGTGGTCAAGGGTTTGGCTTGAGACCGTGATAAGCCTTGTTACAGTGGGAGATATATGGTATTTATTTTTTAGGTGAAAATAAATGGCGAACAATTCGAAAATGGAGATTGAGAAGTTTAATGGGAAAAGTTTTGAGTTGTGGAAGATCAATATGGAAGATCTATTAGTGGAAAGAGATCAATGGATCATAGTAAATCCAGGTATTGCACCTATAGGAACTTCAACAGATGACTGAAAAAGTTTGGATCAGAAGGTGAAGAGCACAATCTGAATGCATCTCTCAGATTCAATATTATTGAATGTGTCAGAGGAAGCTACAACCAAGGATTTATGGGATAATTTGGGGAATTTGTATTAGTCTAAGTCCCTATTAAATAAACTATTCTTGATAAATAAGTTGTATATCCTGAGGATGAGAGATGGAGACTCTATGGTAGAGCATTTGAATGGCTTCAATACTGTGGTAAGTCAGTTAGTATCTATTGATATTAAAATTTTAGATGAAGATAAGTGTATCAGTTTAATGTGTTCTTTATCAGACTCATGGGATAGTCTGGTTGTGGCCATAGGAAGTAATAAAACTACCTTGAAGTTTGATGAAGTGGTCTCATCCTTGTTGTTGGAGGAGATGAGATAGAGGAATATGGAAGGACAGAGCACATACACATTATTTGCAAGAGGATGCTCCTAGAAAAGAAATAGTTCTAAGTTCTCAAGTGGGAGATATAAGTCTAATGGTAGATATAAAACTTCTTGAAAGTTTGTAAAGGTATGTTGAATATGTGGAAAATAAGGGCACTACAAGAAGCAGTGTAGATCCAAAGTTGAGAAAAAGAAGGGATCTGAAGAATCTGTGTAGATCCAAAGTTGAGAAAAAGAAGGGATCTGAAGAATCTCCTTCTATAGAAGAAAATACCTCCAAGGAAGGATGGGATGTGTACTTGGATTCTTCAAGCACACATGAAGATCATGAGGCATGGCTGGTTGACTCAGGTGAATCCTTTCATATGAATCCCACAGGGAGTGGTTTTGTGAATATGAAAGGTATGATGGAGGTAATTTTTTCATTGGTGATGACTCGACAACCAGAATCATAAGTCGAGGAAAATTCAAGTTGAGGCTCATATATGGAAGGATTAGAACATTACCCGATGTTCTTCACATCCCAAGATTGACCAGAAATTTTATTTTTGTAAGCAAAATGGACGATGCAGGGGTAAAAACAATTTTTGAAAAGGAAACTTGCAGGATGGTTCGAGGAGAAATGGTTTTGTTGAAGGGAGTTCAGTTTGGAAATATGTATAAGTTGCAAGGAAGCACTATTAATTATGGGTGTAATAGTTCCATTGTTCATGATATTGGAGTTGAAGAAGAAATAACTCCTACAATATTTGGAGAAAAGGTTATGTTGTGGCACCAAAGACTGAGGCATATCAGAGAAAAGGGTCTTCGACTACTACACGATAAAGGTATGGTTGAAGATATGTTTAACTTCTCTCTAGATATTGATTTATGTGAACATTGTGTATATGGGAAGCAAAATTGGGTAAGATTCCCCTCTGGTACAATGAGGGAAAAAGGAATTTTACAACTAGTTCACAGTGATATTTTTGGACCTGTGTCGCTCCCATCATTGGGAAAACTTGTGTAAAATTTCTCATTTATAGATGACTTCTCGAGGAATACTTGGATATATTTCCTCAAAAAGAAATCTGAAGTCTTTGACAGTTTTAAAGGGTTTAAGGCTCTTGTTGAGATTCAAACAAATAAAATAATTAAGGTGTTGAGGACAGATAATGACAGAGAGTTCTATGGGAATGATTTTGAATAATTCTATAAGAAGTGTGGTATAGAAAAGTAGAATAATACTCCATATACACCTCAGCAGAATGGATTTGCAGAAAGGATGAACAAGATGATGATGGAAAAATCAAGGTGCATGCTTAGTGATGTTAGGTTAGGGCAAGAATTATAGGCAGAGGTAGTGGGTACTGCATGTTACCTAGTCAACATATCACCCTAATCAATGATGGATAACAAGACTCCACAATAGGTATGGAATGGTAAGAAACCTCCTCTCACACATCTCAAGGTTTTTGGTTGTGATGCATATGTTCATGTTCCAAAGGAAAACATGAGTAAGTTATATAAGAAGGATGAAAAGTGTATCTTTATTGGATATAAATATAGTCTCAAAGGTTATAATCTTTGGAACCCAGAAACTAAGAAGGTAGTGTATAGCCTAGATGTGGTATTTAGATAAATGAAGGATGTTGTTAAACAAGAAGTCCTACCAAGTAAGGAAGAACCATAGAAAATAGAGTTTGATTTAAAGAATGATGAATCAGACTCTACAGAAGAACATGAATCAAAAGAAGAATATCCTCATACTCCAGTATTGAGGAGATCGGTTAAAGAAAGAACACTACCAAAAAGGTATACTCCATCTAATTTCCATTCAAATTTTTCTTTGTCTATTACTGATGATGATCCTAGAAATGTCAGGGAGGCCATGGATTCAGAGGATGGAAATCTCTGGAAAAAGGCCATGGACGAAGAAATGACAACCTTGGATAAGAATGAGGCTTGGGATCTAGTGGAGTGGTCAACTGGAATAAATTTCATTGGCAGCAAATGGGTATTTAAAAATAAGTTGAATGTAGAAGGAAAAGTGGATAAATACAAAGTTCGATTAGTAGCAAAGGGTTATTCTCAGGTTGAGGGAATTGATTTTGGTGAGATTTTTTGTCATGTTGCCAAGTTAACCTCTATTCTATTGATGTTGCAGTTGATTTTGAAGTAGAACCAATGGATGTGAAGACAACTTTCCTACATGGGGATCTGAAAGAAGAAACATATATGAAGCATCCATAAAGATTTGTTGTGAAGGGAAAGAAGGAGTTGGCATGCGAGCTAAAAAATTCCCTGTATGGTTTAAAACAATCACCAATGATGTGGTATCAAAAATTTGAGACTGATATGTTGGGACTTGGTTTCACAATAAGCAAAGAGGATCATTGTGTGTATTTTAAATTAATTGGTGATCATTT
>CBVK0103869663.1:0-13900 GCA_900067695.1 Picea abies
AGTAAACTCGTAATGTCCAAACCTTGTCTTAAAGGCGATCTTAGGGACGTCATCCTCCTTGATTTGTAACCGGTGATACCCTGATTGCAAGTCGATCTTTGAAATAGCGTCGCTTCGTTCATTTGATCGAAAAGATCATCAATCCTTGGCAACAGGTATTGATTTTTAATCATTTCCTTGTTCAATTGACGGTAGTCAATGAAAAGTCTCCATGACCCATCCTTCTTTCGTATAAAAATAGTAGGCGCACCCCATGGTGACACACTTAGACATATAATTCCTAGGTCCAAAAACTCCTTCAGTTGCACTCTCAACTCCTGTAACTCTGGTGTCAACATCCTATAAGGCATTCTTTCTATCAGTTCAGTTCCTAGTTTTAGGTCGATGGTAAATTCCATTTCCCTCTTTGGCGGCATCCCAGGTAACTCCTCCGGGAAGATGTCTGCAAACTCTCTCATCACTAGAAGGTGTTATATACCTTTCACTACTCCCTTCTCATTTAACGCAAGGATCACATAAAGCTTACATCCATTGTGCATTCTCTTCCATAGCTGCAAGGAAGAGATGAACCTCAGGGAAACTCCCTGGTTCCGACCTACAATTACGTGTCTCTACCCCTCATCATCGACCAAGATCAATTGTTTCGTCTTATAATTGATTATCGCCTCATGCAATTCCAACTAGTCCATACCGATCACGACGTCATAAGATCCTAAGATCATGACATACAGGTTGGCCCTGGTGAAAAATTCTCCCAATTTAAGGCTACAACCCATAAACTTCCCTCCAACCTACTGTTTGGCTCCTAAAACCATTTATACAATGATAATTCATCATGTTCGACTGCCTTACCTTAATTATTTCTAGCACTGCACCATAAATGAAACTCTCAGTAGCACCAAGATCTATCAAAATACTATGAGTGTGGTCAGTGACGGTACCTGATGTGTCGATCATAGTCAACTAGTGCTCTTCCTGGCGGTTATTCACCACTGCATGAATCCGATGGCCCTTGCCCAAATCTCCCATGATAGTGGATCTGACTGATCCATATGCTCTAGTCCTCTCTATTGGTCAGTCGTGCCGGTAATGTGACTCCCTACATGTCCAACACCCTTTCTTTGGTCCAATACTCTTGGTACCTGAAGTAGGAGCTGATGGCCCACTGGTCTAGAACCTTTGTCTGTTCTGCTGAATAGGCCTAAACTATTGTTGTTGTGGTCAACGTTGTTGTTGGTGTTGTGGTCCTCAATAAGGAGTCTATTGCTATGGCACTAGTTGCCAAGGTGTAGCGAAAGTGGATCCTCTCTAGAAGCCATGATATCTTGGTTACTATCTAGCTGGTGTCTAGTGCTATTGCACTCCATATGACACCTTCTTTGTTGGTCTCGTTGGATTCCTACTCTGACCCCCGCTGATAAGATCCTCCTCTTCTATGAGGGCCTTCTGAATGACATCATGTAAGGTTTGCAGCATCAAAATCCTAACCTTTTCATGAATTAAGACATTAAGGCTAAACAAGAACCTATTGACCTTAATTTTCTCGGTATTCAGGTGTAGAGCATACCAAAGTAGTTCCATAAAACGTGCCTTGTACTCTGTAACCATACAACCTACCTATTGCAAGGCATTCAACTCATTGAGTTGATGCTCAATGATTTTATCTGATAGATACCTCTCTCGAAACCGTTCCTCAAACAATTCCCATTACATGTCTTGGACAACCATGTTCAATTATGGTAGGAGTGTCTTCCACCATAGAAGAGCGCTCCCCTTAAGTTGAAATACTTCCATGCAGACTTTCATGTTGGAGGTATGGTCACGAAGAGCAAAGCACATCGCCATATTTTCCAACCATGCCTCGATAGTTGCACCTTCTGGGGCACCAAAGAAATCTGGAAATTTTACCTTCTCGAATTTGTGGTTAATGCTACCTATATCGACTAGAGCACATGGTGGACCCTCCGGGGGTGTCGGCGCCCTAGACTCATCTCTATCCAAACAGTTGATCAAAGCCTCTGACATCCGCTGAAAGGACCTCATCATCCCAACCACATCACCCACATCTATCTGTTCCTTCCCGAAAACATGTTCGTATCCCTGGGGGTTAGACCCCTTAGGCGTGGATGGTACTGGGGGCATCCTGCCTTCTCCCCTAGCACCCCATCATCTACCTCTGCAGTATCCTCCAGCAATGATTACCTGCACAAATACAAATCAAATTAATTAGCAACCTCATAATCAAATATCAAATCAATGAAATTTGTGGTGATCCCAAGTCGTGGGTTGAACCGACTCTGATACCTTATGTAACACCCCGTTGTTACCTCTATAAGCTACTTGACACAAAATATATATTTTTTTGTTTTATTTAAACAGGAAGGCAACAACAACAACAGTTAAATAACACAACTTGACGACAAACACAACACATGCAGATCACGCAACAGACAACAATGACTTAGCATACTAGCACATCATGCAACTGGATGAAACATGCAACACAAGGACAGTAAAAATGACTATCCGCCCGACACAAGAAAGACACCACCTACAAGCTAAAGGACAACATCCACAATCCTGACACAACGACCTTTATGATTAGTAAGTAGAAACCTCTACGACGCGCAAAACCCAGTGCATTAAGGCGTTACAAAACCATGTACCAACATCAATTACAATGAACAAACACCCACATTAGGAAGCACAGACTCCGGCGAGGTTATCATTCGCCTCTATCCATCAAGGTGTGCAATGATCCCCTCATTAGGAATCATGCCGTCACCAGAAGATAGGCTTGACAGTAACCCTCGCGCAACATAACATATCTAGACCAATAACTCAAGAAAAATTCAACACGCTAGGAGATCGAATTAACTGATGAGAATACTATACCCACGCACTCAAGCAACAATTTGACAAGACGCAAGATGACATCACTCAAATTAAATTGCACAAGCTATTAATCAAGTTTTCCAACAAACCATAAACCATTATCTGTTAAACATGATGTCTAAGTGCAAAGGAGTGAGCTATTATAAAAGTTACTAATATCATAAAGTGACCTTAAACGTGACCAAAAATGTGAACTATTATAAATGTTACTATTATCATAAATGTTATCATCAATGTGAACTATTCTATCTAACAATGATATCGTTGTCCCATAATAATATTTCGGTCCATTAATATTTGTTGTCTATACAAAACAGAAGGTAATAACGATATTAACACTAATGATCTATAATAATGACATTGTTGTCTAAATTTAGTGTTATCCCTTAGTGAGATCATTTTCTAACAAAAGAATTAACAATTAAAAAAGGAAATTAGCAAGGAATTAGATTATGTATCGTTGTCATGAATACTTATTGTATTAACTCGCTAGACCTATTGAATATTTATTGTCATACAACATATTTAAAATCAGATGTATAAAGTTATTTTCATTCAAACGTATCTATTCATTGTCTAAGAAATATTGAATATTATTGTATCTAGTCCATTCTGAAATCGCTAATTAACAAATATACTATCTAAACCCAATAAAGTTGTTGCCTATGAGTACATTATGTGGAATTCTATTAATATATGACATGTTGTCTATCCAAAAATGGTTTTGTTGTCTATTTGAAAGGTATGGTGTCGCAAACTAGTAAATGCATGATATTGTGAACTTAATTATGATATTCAACTCGTCGTCAGACACAACAATGATTACAATGTTGTCTTTTACCTATTAAAAACGCTTCCATTGACATGTAAACACTGTCTATCATAAATAAAAACTCTAACAATCATTCCACTGAATACGCAAATTAAAATTGTGTTACCAATGTGATGAGATAGCAGGTAAGGGACAATAATATCCATAACCATAATGTTGTGTAAACCAGGGTGAAAATAGCGATGTACAACACCAAGAAAACACCAGGGCGCTACCTGTGCTGGGAAAATTTCCATGATATTCATTGTGTAACTACATTTCAAGAGAATTTAAACTCTATGAAAATTTCCATATCATCCAGGCAATTTAGCTATGTAGTTATATTGAAAAGGGGGTTTAAAACTCAATAAAAAATTAATTTCTTCCTGGCAAAATCACTATCAAGATTCGCTGTAAAGAAACGAGAATTATGTGACAACACACAAACATCCAAAAACGCAGACATATCATTAAAAACGTAGAGATTATTAAGGCGATTTGATGGGAGAAATAAATAATCAAAAATGCAGAGGTGATTTAAAAAATGCAGAGATTATTATGGTTGTTCGCAGGGAAAAAATAAATAAACTAATACGCATATGTGATATTATAATATTTACTTATTCATTGAAAAATTAACTGAACTCTCTGGAACCTGAGAGGTCCATGTTTAAGGAATTCAACAAAATGATTGCGTAACTCTGATAGATCGGGTTATCTTCACGGACAAGATGCAAAGATATTTGTATTGTCTATTTTGAGATATACATTCTTAATAAAACCATGCATTAACACGTGTTGCCATTCAATCGTGATTCAAGTAAACATCACCACTTCCTAGAAGATCCAAGGCACAACAAGAGTCCACAAATAATAACTGGGATGACAGTGATTTTACGCAATATCCATTTTAAAAAGGGAGCGGCAAAGACTCGACTATAATTATAAATTATAAGGCCTCCACAAGTCCAGAGAAGTAGCGGCACTGGAAATAGATGGAATTAAAACATATATTTATAAATATAGATTTAGGAAACCCTTATACATTCAAAAATAGTTATGTGACGATATACTTCTTTTAGTTAAGCTAATGTTGTATACAAGTAATCCCTTGAAAAACTAAGTTAATCCCTTGAAAAGAAAGGAGAAGAAAAGAAAAACATTCAAGGAGGCGGAGATACTCATTCACAAGGAAGGCGCAAAGATTAGAGATTAATCATAAGATAAAAGCACAGAGATAAGTAATGGATAGACAGTTGGGCGAAATTTATCCTTCACTTACTATCCATGCACATGAAAGCATGACATTTAAATCTATAGGTCTTTGAACACCAGAGTGACGAACGTTGATTCATCTACTGGCCCACTAGTCAATGGACTAATAAGTAAAGGGATAAGGGACACATGATAAAAACTTAGTTTTTTCTTTGTATTAATCAATAAAAACAAATGTAGAGAAGTCATTTCAATCATAGGTTGGGTTTTCCATGGTAAATCAATTCAGAATACAACGAGAAAGGGGGGATTACAATTACCGTAGGAGAGCAGGTGCAAGAAAGATTATTGAAATGAAATCTTCAACCGAGCATAGAAAAATAATATGTGTAAATTAAATTTCATTGCAAGTAAAAAATATAACAGGAGTAACTTAACCAAACGTGAATGCTCCAAATTTTTTGTCTCGCACGTGCTTCATCAATCTCGCACTTGCCAACATATGTGACCTCATCGGTATGTCCCAACCAACGCTAGGGGTACTCTTCTTCCTTTTGAACCCCCCGAACCGCAAAGGGGCGACACACACCATACCCAAGAATGATATCACGCATATTGTCTCACAAGGTCAAGCTACCACTTGTTACCCAAGCTGGGTATCCCAACTCCCACAAGAGATAGTTCAGTCAAGGTAAAATTCAACAACGTAACATTACGCAAAAAGATGAGATCCATACTCCTCCTCCTCCATCCTTTTTATAGTTACGCAAAAAGATGAGATCCATACTCCTCCTCCTCCATCCTTTTTATAGAGTTTTTTAAGTAATTAGTTTCCCAAATTCTCATTAAAATCCTTTTTCAGTTAATTAATTTCAAAAAACTTGCCTCGTACACATGTCACCCATCCCCTAGTTGCACCAGAAAATCAATTTTAATAATTAATTAAATATTCCTATTTCTCTCACCCATCTAAAAGCATACCTAAAAACATTCCTTGGTGTCCCAATATTCCCTTACAAAACTTAAATGACTTACACCTCACTTAATTCCTAGTTAAGTTCATAAATAGCAAGCTTCCAAGGAAACATTCCTTACTAAGTTAGACATTCAGTGTTTTCTTTAAGTTTCCCCTTTTTCTTTAAGTTTCCTATTTCTTTTAAGTTTCCCTCTTTTTCCTTTTTAACTAAAAATGAATTTAGCAAGTGTGGATAAAACAACCATTTACCCTTTTTCCTCTTTAATTAAAAATTAATTTAGCATGTGTAGATAAAACAACCATTTCCATTTTTTAAATTCTAATCCTCCATTATAATTTTGACTTTAATAAATAAATTTGAATTTCTTACCCCCCTTCTTGTTACATGTTTATTTATTAATTATTTTTTTTACATGTGCTCTACTTAGACCTAGGTTTTAATTTCACTAGGTCAGGCGACATTTTTATTAGGGAAAATTGGATTTAAATCTTACTTATCACATCTTCCATTTTAAGGCCGACTAGGTTTATTTAGTTACCCATTAAAATCGTGATGTGCCCTTCAAGATGCACTAGGTGCTCCAAGGGTGTCCCTCGCCTCTTTCTATTTTCCTTGTGCGATGTGCCCTTCAAGATGCACTACATGCTCCAAGGGTGCTACTCGCCTCTTTCTGTTTTCCTTTCACGATATTCCCTTCAAGACACACTACGTTCTCCAAGGGTGCAACTAACCTCTTGACAGAATTTGGTAGACATCAAACCCCTGGAGTCAATAATCAGCCATGTGATCTTGTGGGAGACTAAGGGCCTCTATGGAATAAGGCCCCTGCCTTATTGTCCTCCCCTTATATTCATCGTGAGTGACTTTCATAGTCTACCCTCACGACATCGTGGGTCTTCTCAAACTAGGTAATCATTAACATACAGTTCAAGCCACAACGGGAGTACTAGTAGGTTGTGGCAGGGCTGCTGCCACACCTCTCCCTCAAAGTTTGTGGTTGTCCCACATCATGTGAGTCTGGTCGACACACTATCGTCATCCTGCATCATTCAACAAATCATGTCAACGATAATATTCAATCATCATAAGATCTAATTATATGTACATATGTCACCAACAATATTCAAATGCAACAATCCACTCCCTGACTCGATCCAGAGTCCAAGGGGTATCATCGATGCCTCTGCATCCTCAATGTCCAAATTCCTACACACTCGAGAGAACTCAATCAATGACACCTGTATATGTAAATAAAACAAAATAACATATCATCAAATCCATCATATATCATAATCATAATCGAAATGACCAATAATATAATAACTTGGATCACTTGCAAGCAACTGTCCTCAAAGAATAAGTTCGTTGAGTGTGCGCAAGAGCGAGATGTTACACTTGGTGCTAATATCTCCTACTTTGTTCCGCTTGTGGCTTGTGGTTCCCCTCTCTGGTTTCTTTGGTTTATTCAGGGTTTGATGTATTCTCAGATCTGGCTACTATTGGTCATTGTCGATGAATTTTCTCTCCTTTCTAGTAGGGGTTGTGCTAGAAATTTGAGGTCCTTTCCTTGGGCATGTGTTGAGTAGTGGCACTTTGAGGTCCTTTGAGAGGGCGTGCACCTTCTGGTCTCCTCTTTTTGGTTGATTTTTTCATCGATGTTGAAGTTATCTGGTTATGTTTTTGTGAGGGCTTCATACCACTCTCACCTGGTCCATCTAACCACCAGGAGTTTTTGGGATTGCTTTTTTGGGGTTATTTCTATGACGAAATTTCTTGACCTGGATTTTCCGGCCTATTTTGGGTTTCTTCCCATTTTATTTATTTATATTTTCATTGTGGCTTACGAGACAACTTTTGTGTCCCTTTGAGGAATTTATACCCAAGTTTTGGTTGTTCTTAAGGAACCTACAAACTATAATTTGATTCTCTTTGGATGAATAGAATTATGTTTTTTTTTTGTGGGAAAAAAAAAAGAGAGAATTTTTTTTTTAACTTTTTAGAAATGATTATTTTTTTTAATTTTACTAAAACTATGATATCAATTATTTAATGATGCTTATGTTACATTATGACATTAATCAAGGATTCATAATCAATTAAATAGTTTGCATAGTAAACCAACTATATATCAAAATTATAATGTATAAAGTTAATATTAATGGAAAATAATCATAATGAACTATAAGGTAAATACATTGAACTAAATAAATAAATTAAATTTTGTATAATGAGTTCAATTCAACCATCATGAAAATTTGTCATAATACATAAAAGTCACATATAGAAAATGATAGTCATCAAAAGTCATCTTTGGAAACCACCATATCACAATATGACACAAAACATCTTAAATTATTATTTAATGTTTGTGAGTAACATTTCATAATGGTTATGTCACAATACGATGTAATCCTTGATAAATGTACACCATATCAAAACATGACATAAAAAATCCTAAATTATTTTCTAATGTTTATGAATAACAATCCACAATGGTTATGTCATAATACGATGTAATCCTTGATGAATGTTGCAATGTGACATAACCATCGAGCAACATAACAAGTAAACATAATTCAACTAATATCAACAATCCAATCAAACATAATCATTTAGAATGCCACATGCATTGTGACATAAAACATTCTAAATTATTACTCAGTGCTTCTGAGTAGATGGTTATGTCACAATATAACATAACATTTAGTGAATATTGCAATGCGACATAAACATTAAGGAACATAACAATTCGACATAACTCGACTAAGATGAACAACACAATCTAACTTAACCATTCATAATTTGACTAAAGAATGAAACATGGTTAACCATGTTCATCTATAGTAAACAAGGGTCAACAATGGACATTATTATCAACAACAATTCCCCATATGGGGTTTTCAAAACTCAAACCCCAGGGAGACCCGTCCCCGAGGCTAACGTTAATGGAAATTATGATGAGGCTTCCACTATCTCAACACTTTTACCTAGCGAGGATCCCCCAACTGACACAATGCTCCAACATTTAAGGCACAAGAACTCTCTCCATATTGATTGGACGGTAAGCCATGTGGGATCCCATGATTCTTTTGGTCCCTCGCCTATCTTGGATCCCAGTCAACATAGCCACTTGGATAGGAAACTTAATTCCATTAACTGCTCCTCCTCGAGACTAGTATCGACATTATCCACACACGAATAAGCCTCTCCATGTTAATCTATGCAATGAAAATGATGGACGCAAGCCAAATAAAATACTCGACGCCTTCTCTACAAACTGAGAATCCTTCTCTTGAAACTAGCATCCTTCCCTCAACAATCAGTGATTGACACCCTACGCCTCTACTCTCGCACGTGTATCATCCTTCTCTCTCTCAATTGTCTATGCTATCATGGCTCCTCGACATGGATATACAAGAGGCTATCGTTAAGGCTTGAGGGCTCCATAAGCTTCCTCATCCTCCCAACCTGAAGAGGAAATACCGGTCTTGCAAGTGAAGCAAGAGGCACACAATGCAACCAAAAACTATCACAACAACACTCCCCATCACTTTCAATGGAGTCTCGACGAAGTCAAATTTGTGGTTAGTCTAGAAAGAGACATGACCACGGACTCCAAAGTGGTTGAGACTACAATTCCTTGCGTGTCATATGTAGGGCATACCAGAGCAAGGGAAACTCTCTATTGGAATACAATAGAATTACACTGCACATTAAAACATTCATCGGCCAAATGATCCAGAAAAGGGAGGACACCCAAAACATAATTCAACTTCAGCTTGATGGTATTCACATGATGGTTAGAGAGATTCTTGCTCATCTTCCTTTGGATTCAAACAATCCAACAGTGCCAACAACAGCTCGGAACCAACAATTTGGTCAAGCAAACATTCAGGGAGACAATCCCCCGACCACCTCAGTCGAGCCTTCTGCTTTATGAAGTTTGCTACCTTTCAATTCTTCTTTTTGATGAAATGTTATAAATCACAATAGGCATGTTAACTCTATCAAATTTCCTCATAGAGTATCTCTAGTTTTTCTAGTTTTTACATTTGTTTGGACAAAATACAAACAATATATTTAGAGTGATGATATTCTCCTTTGTTGTTGGTCTTGTTTCCCAAGTGATAGGTCACCAACAAGGAAATTTTGTCTGTATGATACTTTGAAAAATCAATAGAATTTTGACCATGAAATTAAAAAAAAAAAGAACATCATCACAAACAATTAGCCATAGTCAACTAAAATAAAATAAACTCAATGCAACATAACCATTAATAAATGTATCAATTTGACATAGGTCAACCAATATGAGTTTTTCAATGTGACATAAGGTCAATCACAGTTAACCATAATCAACATGGTTATGCATAGTCAACCATGGTTATCCATGTGCATCATGGTCAACCACAACCAAGCAAACTCAAGGCAACATAATCATTGAATAATGTTACAATACAACATAACCATTGAGGAGCATAGTAATTCAATATAAGTTAGTCATGATGAGTGTTGCAATGTAATATAACCATTGAGGAGAATTACAATTGACGAAAGTTAGGCAAGATGATTGTCACATTGTGACATGAATTAAATCATTCTCGATCATATAAAAAATTCTCATCCATAATAAATCATGGTCAACCACAATAAACCATAGTTAACTAAAATCAAACAAAATTAATACGACATAACCCTTGAAGATTTTCACAATGCAACATAAACATTGAAGAACATAAAAATTCATCATTACTCAACCAAGAAGAATGCCACAATGTGACTTAACCATTGAGGAACATTGCAATTGACATAAGTCAATGAATATGAATGTCGTAATCTTGCATAAAATCAATCATGCTCAACCATAGTAAACATCGTCAATGCAAAATAACCATTGATGAATGCAAAATAACCATTGATGAACGTAGCGTTTGACATTAAATAATAATGTATTAAATTGTATATAGGTACACATATTAAGAAAAAGATAGTAAATAAAATACACTTGGATTTGTATAGTTTGCATTGCAACATTCCTTAATGATTATGTTAGATTGCAATATTCATCTTATCTAAGTTATGTCAAATTTCTACATTCCTTAATGATGTTTTATATTAATTACAATTAATTTGTTGTCTTAAGTTTATAATGTCTCATACTTACTATTAAAATTTTGTTTTTATGCAATATTACATATTCTCCTTCAATTCCAAAATTGAAAATTTCAGAAATTACTCAACTGTTTAAAAAATTAATTTATGCAATATACATATTCTCGTTCAATTTTAAAACTGAAAAGTTCAGAAATTAGCTTCCATTTTATTGAATGAAGTTTAGGCAATTGATTGCTGAAAGACCCATTCTATTTATTCCCACCTACGTAACAATTCTCGCCATAAAACCTTATGAAACTTGTCAGAACTCTATGTTTTTTTGGTTTCAACGAATACATATCCATTCATGGATAATGATAGAGATAATTTAGTAGGTTTTATGAAAGTTGTTATAACTTCATGTTTTCTGTTAAAGAACTATCCATATCCAATCATCAATGATGATAAAGATAGTTTAATAGAATTTTTTAGTTCTTATGATTGGAATGGTATGAATCAACCTACCTTTTCAGAATGTTTATAATATCTGTTCATGGATGATGAGAAAGACTATTAAATTTTCAGAATGTTTATAATATCTGTTCATGGATAATGAGAAAGACTATTGAATTAGTTTTTGTTTTTTTTAGGTTTGAAGTGGAATGGATCGACATTATGAGGTTTAGAAAAATGTATATGACATAGTATGTGAAAATGTGCAATAGAGACATGAGAGTTCTTTATTCTCTACAAAACTAAATAGATGAAGATGTAAAGTAGTTTTATATGGATGTGCTATTTAAATTTTAAAATTTATCAATATAATTTTAATTAATTTTAAAATCGAGTTAAAATAGTGATAACTAATGTATGGTTATATAATTATTTTATTTAAATGTTCAAATTTCTTATTAAGATAATTTTGAAAAATTAATATATAGTAAAAAATAATTTAGTTGAAAATTTAAATATATATATAGAAACATATATATTATAATTCAAAATCTAAACAGTATGTTGATTTATGAAAATACTATGATATTAATTAATGTTGTGATAACTTGTATATAAGTACAAGTACATGAGGTTGTAGTTAAATATGGTTGATTATAATCAACATACTGAAATGTGGAAATTGTAGTTAATGATGTCCAAAGATAATTAACTATGCTCAAATTATTATTAACCATTGTTAATAATCATGAAGCAAAGGTATTCATGTTAAGTATGGTCAACCACAGTTAGTCATTGTCAACCATAGTTAACCATGACATATCAAAGTTAACAAAACTTAATGAGACATAACGATATTGAACCATAGCAAAACAAAATCAATGTGACATAACCCTCGAAGAATGCCACAATGCAACATAAATATTGAAGAACATAGAAATTCAACATGACTCAACGAAGAAGAATGTCACAATGTGACATAATCATTGAGGAACATTGTGATCAATATAAATAAATGGATATGAATGTTATAACCTTATATAAATCAAATCATGCTCAACCATAATCAACATGTCCAATGCAAAATAACCATAAAAAAACATAGCATTCAACATTACAAATTATGAAAATATTATGACGTTAAATAATGATGTAATAAAATAATCAACATGTTCAATGCAAAATAACCATAAAAACACATAGCATTCAACATCACAAATTATGAAAATATTATAACGTCAAATAATGATGTAATAAATTGTATATAGGTATGAATATTACAAAATGCAATAATACAAGAATTTATATAATTTAAATTACAACATTCCTTAATGGTTAAGTTAGATTAAAACATACATCTTACCTAACTTATGTATTTTTTTACATTTCTTGATGGTGCTTTAAATATTTATTTCAAGTTTACAATTAAAAATTTTATTTTTATATATTATACATATTTTGTTCAACTTTGAAATAAAAAGAGTTGAGAACTTAACTATCATTTTATGTTTAATTACAAATTAAATTTTATTTATTTATTTAATGAAGCTATGACAACTTTATTTTTAAAAGACCCATTCCATTTATTCCCACCCCCTAACCACTCTCACCATAAAACCATATGAAAGTTGTCCTAAATTTACGTTTTTTTTTTAAGTTTCAAAGAATATCTTGACCCATTCCATTTTTTCCACTCGCTAAACACTCTCACCATAAAACAATATGAAAGTTGTCCTAACTTTATGTTTTTTTAAGTTTCAAAGAATATCCATATCGATTCATAAATGAAGAGAAATTTATTTTAATAGCTTTTATGAAAATTCTCACAACTTTATGTTTCTATTCAAAGACTATCCATATCCATTCGTGGATGATGATAAAGATAGTTTAATAATTTTTTTGTGAAACGCTACCTTTTCAGAATTTTCATAATATCTATTCATGGATGGATGCGAAAGATTGTTTAAGAAATATATTTTTTTAGCTTGACGTTTTGGAAACGTGATTCGTTAAGGGTTACTTCGAATTCGAGATGGAAGATGAAAAGTCACATGCCGTGAATGGACGTGGGGAGTCTAAAAGATTTTGAAAGAGAATTTAAAAGTAATCTAGATTTTGTATATGTAATATTCATTAATAAAATGCATTACATGTTTCATCTTTATCTCATTAGAAAATGGAAGCCCAAAAAAACAAAAAAAAATAAGATTAAATTGAGAACAATAATCACATAATTTACACAATGATTTATGTGGAAACTCAATGCGCAAAAAAATTATGGGCAATGATAATCGGTATTCAAGGAAAAATTATAATAGCTATCACAGGCATACAACCATCCTCTCCTCACATACTACACTTGAGAGTATCGTGTCTTTCTCACACACTCTACAGGAATTGCACTCTCACCTCTATGGCCATGCTCGTATATATAAGCTCTCTCAAACAGTTAGAC
>CBVK0103869690.1:0-10037 GCA_900067695.1 Picea abies
TGGTTGATTGTTCAACCACCAATCCTTTCCTTCATTAACTGATTCTTTCCTCTAGAGATATCATGGCTCATACTTCAATGCTTCACCCCCCAATAGTTAGTTATGGGCAATTTAACAATAATACATTTACATCGTCCACATGCCTTAGCACGGTAATCCTATTTTGTGATTAATTACAAGCTAGGGGAAACATGGGTGTTACAACAAAATCCCGGTGATGTACCAATATGTCCAAGACAAATGAGACCATAGAATTAAGAGAATTAACCGAAATGAGCAATTGTTGTTGTTTCATAAACTCATATTCTTTCATATCCACATCCTATTGACCATTTCTCACCTTGTTTGTCGTGACTTCATGCTTACTCTAAGCCATCGTCTCTCTAATGATCAAACAACATTGTCTCACAACCAAAATCTTGAAGCTAGCACTAGGTACAAACCCACTAATAAGCCCACCAATCCCAGACTAAAACACAAATAGAACCCAGAAAACCCAAGAAGCAACAAATAAAGAGATGAAGAAATGATGATCGCTCATTACCAGTATGAATCCAATTATCACTGAACTTTCCATCGATGCATTTTCTAATTTAACATCATGTCTCCCATGCCATTTCAATTTGATGCATGTATCACTTACCTTGAATTCATTGTCTAGGCATGCACAGATATCTAAACATTGAATTAACATTGAATTATGTATGGGTTGTGAGTATATGTTGGAGTATCAAGGGTTAATTGAACAATTTGTAAGTAGTTATGCTATTTTACTTCCTTTATTTTATAATTAATAGAACAACAAGAAACCTTTAATTATATCAATGCTTTGTTGTGGTGTATAAAACTCGTAGGAAACAAAGTATGGAGTGGAACCAACTTAACATATCTTAAGATATGGCATGAGGAATGGCTTCAAAAGAATGTGCATTGTTTATGAAGCAATCACTTCTATATTAGTATTCATTTTTATTTATGCAATCATGTATATTATATTATAAATGAAGATATATTCATTACACTTTATCTATATGTTTATAGATGGACCATGAAGAGGCACAATGACAAAACATTCCAAATAACCCAAGTACACTACTTTGTGCAAGTGATGAAGATATGAGGCATGCAAGCAGCTTGAGCAATGACAATAGTTCGAGCGACGAATGATGGTCATCGAAATTGAATGTTACAAGTTTTATATTTTGGAATGTTTGTCTAAGAAAATCAAACATGTTGTTTAATGTAGACATATTGTCTCGATTGGGTTGTGGCATGTCACCAATAATTGTAGCAATTATTTATTGACATTTTGAATATTGTGGACCTTTACGTTGTGCCATTTTGTTTAACAAAGGATCTCTTATTGATACATAACAAAATAAATTTATTATTCTATTGCATTGTCCAAAGTCATAAAATGTTATGTTATTGATTAAATATATGGATGATTTACATTGTTACAATGAATAGAGGTGTAATCAGTTGGTATAATTGTTTAAATGATACAACACATTAATTCAATGGTTATTTTCAAACGCAATAATTAAAATACAAAATCGATATTATTATAATAAAAAATGATTTTATAATGATTAATTGACATTTTGATAAAAAAAAAAATAAGTTGTTGCATTTGCATACCGACAACATGGAAAAATTCAACATTGCAATATATCACTCATTGTATTTATTTGAACAAACTAGTGTGTTTTATACATATTTACATCATTGTGGTCATACATATTTACACACAATTGCAATAAAACTAAAATAAAAGCATTGGTGCTCTTAACAACAACAACAAACAAACCACTTCCTTCAACATTGTCGTTATTGCTATCATTATTGTTACAAGAACTTATGGTGCACAAGTTGGTAGACATGTCAATGCTTTTACGTTTCAAGTACACACTCATGATTTGTTTGTATAAAATATGCATTTGGACTTGACAACATATACAATGTGCACTATTACTTATAATAAATGTGTTGCACCAGTGCTTATTATTTATATAAGTTCCCCTCTGCTTTCAATATCTAAAATACACATCAAGGTGTCTAAAGTATGTAGTACGCACAGCTACTTTGTGTTTGTGTTTTGAGGCACTGGTGTGTATCAGTACCTAGAGCACCTGTGCATTGTAAACATAAGTACAACACCAATGTGCTTTATCAATTTAAGCACACTGTTAAAAAAACCTTCACTAGAACCTTCGACTACCTAGAATTTTTAGCTATAGTGAAAATCTGTTAAAACCTTTGCTACCAATAGTGAAGGTTCTTTTGATCATTTTTCCCAATCTTGTAACATTAAAAACCCTTGCTAAAAGTGTTTTTCTTGTAGTGAATGAAGTTATTTATATCAACTTCCTTATTTTAGAAGATCGTAATATTAGTTTTCATTTAGGATTGTGGACCCTTCAACATCATCTTAGCAATTTGTATAATCCACTCACTATGATTTGTTGATGTTGAGATCTACCACTTTGTGTGGTAATGTGGCCTTGACCCTTGTCCTTTCCTTGTGACATTGCACATAATAGGACAGAACAAAACATTACAAGAAATTGAACTTGAAAGTGAGCTTAGATATCAACACTGACTTTGGAAATGGTCTTGCTATTATGCTCCTAAAAACATCATTGGGAAAGATGCTAGAGATATGAGGGAACTATATTTGATGCCCATTGTAATAATTTGAAGCAATTATTTCTTGTTTGCATAGATTGGGAGACAAAGTTCGAGGCATGCATAGATTGGGAGACAAAGTTCGAGGCAATGGTTAAGTTATGGCTTAACATTTAGGTTGATTTGGAATGTGTTCAGCTTTAGTATGAAAAATCATAATAAATGAAACCTACAAATGATGCTAACAAGGAGACTTGCAAAATAACTCTTCTTGGAAATGCTTCAAGGATGAAGAATTTTAGAGGAGGTAATATAATGGATATAAATCAAAATGGATATAATAACAAAGGTACTAATACTAATACTACTACAAATAATAAGAAGAAGAACTTTAAGTTAATAACAAAGAGCCTACTAATGAAAAAGTATGTCTCTTCATAGAGATACCCCTTAAAATAGATTTGTATTCAGAGTTATCCACATTGTAATCATCTTATCAATCATATAAATAATCCAATTTATTAGTATATTTCATAAACATCATTGTCTTTGTTGTGTATAAGCACTTTTATGCTTGTTACAACATACCATCCACAAACAATTTTTCAAATTGATAGTGAATAGATGTTTGGAGGGTTATATTTGTTGTTACTCTTTGAAAAAACAATCCCAGTGGGTCAAATCTCTTCCTATAGCATAATGGTGATACAATACAACCTCTCACACAACTATTGGTATGTCTGCATTCCAAGCTCTTTGTGAATACCCACCTCCTAGTATCACATCTTACTTATAGGGCCATGCAATGCTCTCACATATTGAGAAGACTTGGGAAACTTTACAAATACTTAAAGAAAACCTTCAAGTGGTCCACTATATGATGAAGCAATAGATAAATTAATATCACAATGAAAGGCAAATTGATGTGATGGATTGGTTATATCTATGACTCCATCCTATAAGCGATCCACTCTCACAAAAGAAGAATCATAAATTAGCTCCAAAATTTTATGGACTTATAAGATCCTTCACAAGATTGGAGAAGTGACATATGGGTAAAAGTTTCCCTCTTCATGCATTCTACATAGAGTTTTTAATATCTCTTTCTCAAAAATTGTCCTTGGACAAACTACTCTAGTATATATTGAACTTCCAAAGTCTTTTTTTTCTTCCAAGGAAAAAATTATTTATATTCGATATTTCAAGTACGAAATCAAAAATATTCATCATTATGCATGAGAAGGCCTTGTAACATGTATTTTTGACAAAAAAAAATATACTATTGGCAGTCTCTCGATGACGTTTCCTATTACTTGACTATTCATATTTCTTCAAGTAAGTAAACCAAACAGATTGCATTTCCAACATATAACATTGGTCACATCTAATGCATAATTCCTATTTGCTCTCATCCAAGCATGCAAGATAGTAATCCTTTAAACACAACATCTATAAATCTTAATAACTCAAAACAAAATAATCCAATATGAATTGAACATTACACCAAAGATCATCATAAATTAATTAAGAAAGCATTTAAAACACAAAATGGAACTAAATTCGCATTTCTAATTCCCAACTATATGCTTAACTACTCCAAATCACCCTTCCTCCTCAACCTACTTCCATTTTAAACATCCTATATTTTCCTCTACTAGACTATGCTAGAGCATCAACTACATTGACCTAACCTTAGATAGGACCTATAAGTGGAAGTTCCAACTACATCAACCAAGCTCCCCAATAGGAAACTAGCAATCACCATCACATGTCTAGAGGAGCATGGCATAACACAACCCTCCTATGACTCTAGGTTTTGGAGGATAAATGGTGAGAAATACCTTGATAGAACTAAGGTCAACGCTATATCAGTACCATACTGAAATGTTGTTGCGGTTGTTAGATATACGTCATCGAATGGAGGATAAATGGTGAGAAATACCTTGATAGAACTAAGGTCAACGCTATATCAGTACCATACTGAAATGTTGTTGCGGTTGTTAGATATACGTCATCGAATGACCAATTTGGGAAACTGTGCTTTCTATAAAACCCGCACTTGCCCACATATCAAGATAATGTATTGAACCAATAATGAAATAACAAGTCAATGTTTCATAACATGTTATTTATCTTTCAATGTCCACATCATCTACGTCACTTTAGTATCACACTTATTTGGCTATCACTTAGCCCATTCAACTTGTAGATTAGTTTACCTAAACACAAGATCATGCATAACCATATAACTACCTATATGTGATTGTCATGAAACACAAGATCATGCATAACCATATAACTACCTATATGTGATTGTCATGTTACTCATTGATGAGTAATGTAGACAAGTTATTTATTTATCATGTGCATGGAACCTGTTGATTCATTTCAACATATAATTCAAATTGGTAGCCATGTACCACAATATTTCATTTAAATTTTTATGTTGGAAGTAAATCACACAACGACCATAATTAATAACATAAACAATAATTGTACATAATTTTCGCATATAGTTAGGTCCACATATCCATATAATAAATTTTTGTTGTTCTAACAGAGTTCCTACATGTCATAAGCAAAGAAATACAAAATAGGTCATAATGCAATTTAGCTACTAAAATTAAAATGGAGCATTACAAATGGTCTCGTTTCAATCTTTCTACAATTTACCTAAAGCCTTTATGGTGTCCTTTAAAAACACAACCTTTGAACTTGACGCCTCCATCGAGCCTTTCCTTTTATTTGTCCCCTTGATCAACATCTTCAAGTGCTAGATAGCTAGGGTTTGAGGTCATTGATGTAGGTATTTGTAGCTAACCTTGGTAAATAAAGGATAAAAGATAACCCTTAACTTCATAATAATGAGATGCATCCACGCAAGAATGAACATGAGAATCTAGAGAGATCCCTTAAGGTAGGGTAACACCATCAAATATTCATTATGAAAGGAATCACTCCATAATGCATGCTTGGTACAATACAATACTCAACAAATCCCATACATTGATACTCAAGTGTGTGTGTGTTTGTGTGTGTACTCTCTGATGAGTATACCTCAAGGTCTATGCCAACTACCCCTCATTGTTATATTATTTTCTCTAACTACCTAGTAGATTATTTGTTACCCACCAACTACTAGGTGGTACTATTCCATGATTATGGCCACATTACATTCATTATCCCCCTTGGGTGCCTCCCTAAGTACATTACATTCCATCCCCCTTTGCATGTTTCATCCTCAAAACATGAGTGGAGGCCATATGGTATGATTTGCTAAGCAATGTAATTAATTGGTACCAAACACGAGCATCCATCCATCTTGATTTTGCTTGCCCCTTTGGTTCATTATTGTTGTTGTGCTACTTTGATATCTCCATGCATTTATTTTAGTTCTCCATGTACCTCAATATTCAATGCCTTTTTGGTTTCATGTTGGTCCATTGTAAGTTTTTTTATGCTCACAACCTTGCCTTTATGACTATTGTTTCTCAAGGTGGTTTGGGTGGTAATATACAACAACCTTAGTTATTGGTTCTTCTTTATTTGACTCTTCAACCCATGGTTCCTTTAAGGAATGTAACTTTATAGATATTTCTTGACGTATGACCTTCACAGGGATTTCCCTTGGGTGCTTCTGTAGATTGTTCTTTTGATTCAACCTCGGACTCTTCATTTGATGTGTATGTTGGTACTGCAATGAGTTTCTCAACAATCACTACTTATTGTGCCACCTTGGACCCTTCTTGTTTAGCAAGATAAATATTTTGCAATGTGATTTTCTCTTTCTTGTACCAAAGATTCATAAACTTATTTTGCACATTAATATTAGTTGGACCAACTGAGTCCATCCAAGGATATCCAAGAATAATATCAACATCATTCATACTTATTGCATGAAAATCAAAATGCAAAACATAGTTATGTATAGTAATCTTCAAATCTTCAAAAATTTGAACATTATCACCCTCAACTTATGTGCTTTTAATATGCTTTGCAAAGACTTACAATCTTTTATCCAAGTTAGCATTGATAAAACTATGCTTGCTATTAGGGTTTATATAAATAATGACCTTCTATTGTTGAATACATCCCTAAACCTGCAATAGGAAGTTTTCACTTGAAATTATCCTTCTTCACAGCATGAGACAACCTGTCTAAAAATACTTGCTCATAATCTTCATTTGAAAGTTCCATCATCCTATCAAAGTTAAGTGGTTGCCACCATATGAGAGCACCGTCTCTTAAATTCATTAACAGCCAATCTCTCCAAGTCTTTGGGTTAAGTGATTTTATCCATTTTATGTATTCTTCCATACTAGGACTATCAAAGTTTCATGTAAAATACATTGTGCTCGGAAAAGAAACTGACAAATAAAACTAGGGTTTTGAGAAAATAGCTTATTTTTCAATGTAACTCCTTTGTGTGGGTAGTGTTTTGAGGCAACAAATTTGAAATAACCATATCTCCCTTAATACTAATTAGAATATCTATTATGACCGCAATTATGAAATGACATGATCACTTTGCATCTACTAGCAATGGTCTGGTAGAAATCTGGGTACTTTATCAAAAGATACATGCTCTGCAGTGTGCACATCCACCATCGGAAAACTCGAAAACAATTTATTTTAAATTAGTGATATATTCACTTTACAAATTCCATTTGGAATGGTTTTTTTTAAACTTGGGTGTTTTTTTACAGGCAGTTAGATATTCAACTAGTTTCTTCATATTTTCCACACAAAATTTCATAAATGGATCTAAATGTCACCACCCTATTTTTCCCCTGGAAAATTTGTGGAGTATTGTATCATAGCAAGCATTGCTTGTGGGACCATTCCTTCCATGAGGAGAATTTGATGGTACAACTCTACCTGAACGGTTCTCTCTACATTATTGTGTTGTTTAATGCGTGGATGCAGTTTATCTTTCTAAATTTAAGAGCTTCTAGATCTGTTATCTATCAAGGTTTACTACAAGTGGTATCAGAGCTCTTTCTTGGGTGAGAAGTGGAATATTTGTTTTCTTTTTATAGTTTTTCAAGAAAAAAAGAGGGCAGTGGCATTCATATCCATTTTTGAAACTTTATATGTAGAAAATGAAGGAACCAATTGTATATCTAAGTTCCTCTCCAAAAAATACCCAAGTTCAATTTTTTTTATATTCCAAATGGAGTCTAGAAAGTGAAGATATTGCTAATATAAAATCATATATTTTAGGGTTTTTCGGTGATAGCCATATAGATTATATAGTATATATCTTTTGATAAAGTGCTTAGATTCCCACCAAATCAGTGCTAGTAGATGCATAGTGGCCATGGCATTTCATAATTGTGGTTATAATAGAAATTTTGCTCAATATTGAGGAAGTTTTGGGTATTTCAAATTTACCACCTCAAAATCTTAACTTTCATACTTGCAATATCTTATGGCCTTGTACATGGATATATTACCCCCATCATTTGACGATTATCTAATGTTATATGTAGATTATGTGGAATAATTCTCTCTTGCACATTTTCTTGAACTTGCTTTAGATTAGAAAGAGCATATCAAACAGTGGTTAATCAAAGTAGAAGAATTTTCACCCCCTAAAGGAGTTTGTATAATGTGATTATGTATGGAGCACTAAATACAAAAAATATAGGAAGCCTATGAAGCAATCCAAAGGATGGAAATTTGAAGTGATACTGAAGAGGAATATATGAGAAACATATAATATGGTTGGTATGATTTAGATAAGGCTTGTGAGGAATGGTATATGTATAATTGTCATTAATGGGAAGACAAATACTTTCAACTTCTCTTTGATGACCATACTCCTCCATCCACAATGAACATTAATGAGGGAATTCAAGAGCCTATTATGACTACCAATTTTCATTTGGCATATTCTCTAGTGGTAATGTTCCTTCTATATCCACAATTGATTGTTTGCAACCATATGGATTATCTTATGGACATAGAGGATTCTTGTAACATCCCAAGACCAAGCCCCAGTTGTAATTGTGAATGTAAATATGTTTTGTAGGTTGGTGAGCCAACTGATTATAAGGTAGGAGCCTTATGTGATGATTAGGCTAGAGAGTGTAGATGCTAAAGGCCAAAGAGCATGTTTTTGTATATGTAAATACTGATATCATTAATATAAATACATCGTTGCGTGCAGACCGACCACAATAAAAGAGAATGGGGGACTAAGATCCACTAGGTAGAGTGAGGGAAGGGGCTAAGTGTCTAGGATTAGGGGCTAAGCTAGAGCGATTACCTCTAAAGGAATAATATTATATTATTATTTCCAAAAGGCTAAGGTTGAACATAATCCATGTTGTGCTAAGTTCTTGGGGAAAAGGGAACGAGTGTTAAGTGGAGCTCATGCAGCTTTAAGAAGACATGTGTCAACCTGAGTGCATGCAGCTTATAGCTGGGAAAGCCAGCTCGTTGGGGGTTTCGCCCTCCACTCTCACATCTCTCCCCATTCTCGTGTTCCCTCACCACTCTTGCCATTCGGGGGGGGACTCTCGCCATTCTCTGGAAGTCTGCCATATTACCCGATTCACCCACTGACTCATGTACTGAGCCATCATCTCCATCGTCGACCTATGCATCATTCACGCGCCTATGAAACTAGTAAACCCGTGAAGTTGACCTATGTTTTCCTGTGAATCACAGCGCACCTATACTTTGCCTAAGCCTGTGTTGTGTCTTAATAGTTGGATATTGTTGCCAACGCAGTTCCTTGGCTAAGCATGGCTTGCTGCCATCTTCTGTGTATGTACCCGGTTTCGGTTGCTACCATCACTTGTGCATTAGTTGAATGATGTCATTGTATTTCTAAGGAGTTGGATTGAAGAAGCAGGTTGTCAAGCATGTGAGCAACTCTCTCCAGGTGAGAGAGTTTGTTGGGAAGTGATTTTCTCCTAGAGGGAGTCCAGCACCAGCTACAGAGCTCTGAGAATTCCTGATCCGGCCTGTTTTCGAGACCCTGAAAGGGAAAGTGGAGTAGTCGATGGACTATGGAACAGTGAAGGTGCATATTCCCAGGGTGGAACATGCATGTGGGGAATGAGAGTTTGTGAGTAGTGGGTGTAAGAAGGCTCTTGGAGAGAATCCTTCCAGTTGTACTATGTAGTTTCTTGTAACCTCAGCCTAGTATAAGATTCCCTTTCACTGGGTGGAGCTTAGTCCCATCTCGGGGGTGACCCACTGTTAAGCGTGATGAGTAATGAGGTCCAAGGCTAGGAGGTTCGTGGAAGGTTTGCACACAGTTGGTGGTTTTACTCCAGTTAAAAGATAAGTACCACTTTTAAGTATCATTTATGTGTGTAATTATGTATGTTATGCATGTCTGTGATTCTTGAAATGTTATCATGTGTTTTGTTGCATGTAGGAATTACTGTCAATTC
>CBVK0103869691.1:0-11947 GCA_900067695.1 Picea abies
AGTGGGCGTAAGAAGGCTCTTGGAGAGAATCCTTCCAGTTGCACTGTGCAGTCTCTTGTAACCTCAACCTAGTTTAGGATTTGCTTGCCCTAGGTGGAGCTTAGTCCCAGCTTGGGGGTGACCCACTGTTGAGAGTGATGAGCAGCGTGGTCTATGGTTGGGAGGTTTGTGGAAGGTTTGCATGCAGTTGGTGGTCTTCTCTAAAAAGATAAGTACCATTTATGTGTTCATTTACTTGCATTGTATTTGTACATGTTTTATATTTATGAGTTTAGCCTGTATATGATGTACGTATAGGCTTTATTGTTATTTTCGCATTTATCTATATATTAGCATAATGTAATTGTCCGTTAAGTTATATATGTATGATGTTATGCAAGAGTTTCTATGTGCCATAGCCCAACGGGTCTATGGCTGGGTATGATATTTTTTGGGTTATCAGAAGCTCAATAAGAATGTTTTTTTCAGTATCATGACCCGGCTTGAGTGGTCAGGTACGTCACAATGTGGTATCAAAGCAGAAAAACAATGATAAGGTTGTTTGGGTAGCGTTACCCGACAGGGGTTGGTGGCTGACGATGTTACAATTTTGTTGAGAGAGTTCTTTCAGATTCATCACATAGGTTTTTTTTATTTTCGACGTTTCGGACCAAACTAGTGTGGTCCATGATTTTCGATGTTACAATTCTATTTATTTAGATTGAAATGACCATGTTGTGCCTTTGGAGCACAATACTTAGCGATTTGTTGAGCTTGGGTGTCAATTGTAGGGAGTCAGCATGAGCACTTAGACATGGACCCAAGTTTATGGATGAATTGTTTGGAATACTTCAACGTTGTGGCTAGCCCTTGTACATGGGACCCTGGTTCTCTGGACTACTTGAGAGTTGTAGTCAACACCCATATATGGGACCCTGGTTTATGGTTGTACCTCCTCGCTATAAGCATTGAGGGTGATGATTTTATAAAAGGGGTAAAGTGTTTCGATCATCCCTAGTAGTCTAATGGGGGGGCAAAGGGTTCATTAGAGTAATAATAGTTGAGGCCATCCAATGTAAAGTGGACTAGGTCCACTATGTTTGTTATTATTAAATAAGACCCTCTATGGTAGTTAGTATGGAATAAATGTAATGTGGCCTCGTTAAAGAAGTTCCACTAGGTAGTTAGCATGGAGTTATGATTGGGATTTTTGCTTAACTATAAATATTGATGTAGTCCTCCTTATGGAGAGTGTATTGGAGTATATTATATTGGAACATAGCTCATTGAGAAGTCCCCCTTCCTTGAGGGGCAAGTGAACAAGAGTGGATTCCTTCCATAAAAGGATCATTGTATAATGTGTCCCTACCTTGAGGCTATTTTCATATAATCAAGTAAAGGGAATTTTCTATTGCATTATTGTATAGCTTGTGTGTGATGGCATTTTATTTTATCTAAGGTGCATAATATAGGGTACCTAGGGAGTAGCCCATATTATCCTCACTAGGTACAATATTGTATCGAGGAAGGGAAGGGGTTGTATCTCTTACCTATCTTTAGCACTTCCTCCATTGTACATTCTTCTTCCCTTTTCCCTCTAACTATTAAGTGTGGGCATGTATACTGCAAATTTCCAAACTCCATGCATACCTAGTAACAAAAAGAAATGTTGATGTAATTGAGGATGAGCTAATGCAATTATGAGACCACCTTTAGCATTATATTAGGCTTAACCTCAACATATATCCATGCCACTATTATTTTCTCCATGGACAAATTGTTATCATTAGTTTTTAGATAAGTCCCCAATTTATTTCTAAATATATTTACTATATTTGAGCTCTAAAACCCAAGGGAAAGGTTGGAAAGCTTGATCCATACTAGTAGCTTATAAATTTGTTCTCTCACTAAGTCCACCCATGGCTCCCATTATTTGATATATAAGCATGAAAACATGGTTAAAGTATGGTTCTCCAAGTTGAATTTACTACTTCTCCTTCTTTTGAACATAGATATGATAAATCCTCTCGAACTCAAGTGTAACTTAGGTGAATACCCCAGTCTCTTACCCTAGGAAGCTAAGACACATCCTTTCACCATTTTCTCTACTAGTTCTCTACAGCTAAACCATTGTTCCTTCATTCCTCTCTATTCTCTCCTAGGTCATAGACCTTAACCTCATTCCTATGGTTTTGGTACCCTTTTTTTCCCTTCTCCCATATTCATCAGAAATCCTTGTGACAAAACTTCAAATCATCTCTTGTATATACATTAAGGAGACTTGTATGAATAATCACATTTTATTATGCATTTGGATATATTGTAATAGGAGGTTTCCCCCTTGAAGAGGTTTCTTGTTCATTCACGCATTCACATCATTTAAGCATGGTTTTACTAAATTGGGTATTTCTTATGCTCATTTGGTTATTTGGTTCATAACACCTCATATTTGAAAATATTGAAAAGCTTGAATACTCAAGTCTTTTTGGTTCTAGCATTTTTCTCCATAAAATTTTATTGTTGTCCATTTCAAAAAGTTGTTATACTATTACATCTGTTTACTCAAAAAAATATTATATAAAATAAGTATAAATCAAAAACTATAATGCATTTTAAGATTTTTATTTTTATTTTCTTTACAAAATATATGAAAATGTGTTAGTTAAATTGCCACTTAATATTAATGGCTAATTTACCTTGATCGATGTCTATGACTGGAAAACAAATAAACTATAGACATTAGTTAGAATAGTGCTCAAGCCCTAGAATTGGAGGGTATATTGGTTGAGGAATGGAATATTTGTGGACATGCACTTGTTAAGGCCTCTTTAAAGCTTAGAGAGGAAGATGATGAGCTAGTTTGAATTGCAAAAATTGATATAGGATATTACATAGCCAAAATGTGTTATGCAATATTCTTTGTCCTTGGACCATGCATGGAGAGAATATGGTGGTGGGAGGATGCATGAAAGCTGAAAACACCATCAAAAATCAAAGTTCTTATGTGGTGAGTGCTCTCTAACAAAGTATCGAACTTAGAAAACCTTCAAAAAATAACATGGCAAGGACTAAGTATTTGTATTCTTGGTAAGGAAAATGGAGAGTGTGTCCAACCTATCTTCCTTGACTCTCATTTCTTGAGAGTTGTGTTAGATGTAGTTAATAATATTATTAGTGGTAAGGGAAGTTGGCAAGGTACCTCTATGGAAAAGGTATTTGAAAAATGGTGGGGGGGATAAGGAGGCGGTAGAACACCCAACACTTCCAATGGTAGTCCTTTTGATATATGGTTTGCTAGAAACAAAGCAATCTTTTGCGATGAGTAATCCACTACTCTTCAAATTCCATATAGGACCGAGTATCCATATGCCAAGCTTCCAAAAGAAAACATCAAGAAGAGGACAAGGTAGCTAGGGGAATTTAAGATAAACAAATATATTCCTTAGGGTTGCTTTGATGGAGCCTCTAAAGGAAACCTTGGACTATGTGGTGTAGGGAGCATCCTCTACCTTTCATGGGGGAATAAGATAACATTTTATTGTGTATTGGCCATTATATAATAACTGGGAAGACGTTAGGGTTCTCTTCATCCTATTCATAACAAAGGAATGGCAAGCAAAGGATGTTAAAATCTTTGGGTACTCAAGGCTAGTAACACATAGGATGAGTGGAGGATACAATAATAAAAATAAGGTTTCTTTGGGATGCAATAAGGATGGAAAATGAGATGAAAATCAAATTCTCATGGATATCCTTCTACCATATCTATAGAGAAAACAACACAAAGAGAGGGTAGTGGAGTCTAAGTAAGGGTCGTTGATGATGACTAAAGTTGTAAGAGATGAGGTCTCATCTTTCCCTCCAAAACAAACACTCAACTAGTTATGATTTGGTTTGTTGCTCTTCCCAAGATGAATAATCTGTGCTCGATTCTAGGATGATTGTAGCATGTAAGGTTGGTTTTTTATTGCTTTAGTGCTTTATGTTTTAGCCCAAAATGGGTAAATGCCTAAACATTAACTAGATTTTGATGGTTATCTACAAATGTTTTAGTCACTAGATGCTTAGATGCCTTTTACAAATGATTATGGAGTGTATCGCTCATAGTTTCTACTTGAAAGAAAAAGAGAGGCAATTTTTTCTATGAAAAAATATAATTTTTACCAATAACTATTTGCAGTATGTTTTGATCAACATTTGTAGAGTTAACTTAGCTTTTCCATGGAAAAATACTTAGCTTGCTACATCATTATTAGCCATAAATAATAAAGAACCAAAAAGCTTTTATCAAAGTCCATCACATTTTGGCTTTCCTAGTAACAACTTACATCCAATCACTGCAATGCTTTATAAATTCAAAGCACTTTTAGAGCACACGATTCATGTACAATAAAACAGATGAAAGAAGACTAGCTAAAATGAAACAAACATGCTTCTATACAAATAGATGTTAAGTGTCATTGTTTATGTGACACACTTTGGCTTTCCTAGTTACAACTTACATCCAATCAATGCAATGCTTTCTAAATTCAAAGCACTTTTAGAGCACATGATTCATGTACAATAAAACAGATAAAAGAAGACTAGCTAAAATGAAACAAACATGCTTCTATAAAAATAGATGTTAAGTGTCGTTGTTTATGTGACACACTTGTATATGATTAACTTGTTACATTTGTAATAAGTTTGCACATCACTTCAACACATTTGCAACTTGTTATTCATATATATGAAAAACTCGTTACACTGAAAAAGGCTATAGATGTAACTTGTTATTCATATACATGAAAAACTTGTTACACTGAAAAAGGCTATAGATGTTAAGTGGCGTTGTTTATGTGACACACTTGTATATGATTAACTTGTTACATTTGCAATAAGTTTGCACATCACTTCAACATATTTGCAACTTTTTATTCATATATATGAAAAACTTGTTACGTTGATAAAGGCTACTTTGTAGTTCCTTACTCTACATTACATCATGTAAACAAAATACTATACAAGATTGTACATTTATGTTCAAGGCATCTCAATAAAAATCAATAAATACTTTGTTGTATTTGGTGCAAATTCAAATATCCCATATAGTTACATATTCCTCTTAACAACAATAGCCATTTCCTTTCTTCTATTTGTCATTTCAATAAAAATCTAAATTAGATGCATGATACATCGTCTTCCAAACACTTGCATATTGCTATTCAATTAAAGTATAACTTCACACTTTGTATTGGATTCATATACGAGAATAAAATCTATCTACTCTAGATGATATATATATCTTTCATATGCAATATGATATACTTCGCTACATATTCTCACCACATTGTGACTTAGGTGATAGTGATAACTGCTTCATGACCTTTGTTTATTATTGAGGGATATTATATAAACAATTATGTAAATGAACTTGTTAGAGAATGTTTTATTTAAAATGTTTTTTCTTCCAAAGAAAACTTTGCAGGGAAACCTCAAGCACTTCCTTACATTTCACAGTTGGTATCCAATATAAACTCTTTGAAGCTAATTATGGTGCCAGACTTGGTAGGGGCATTGATTGGGGCACAAAATAGTAGCAACCAACCCATGAGATAGACCGTGAGAACTCTTGCATGAAGCTCAAACAACTCAACCACTCAAGCAAGCCCAGCAAACAAAAATGCTTAAACCATGTCATAGATAAATGATATCTATGACTACCTAGGTTCAAATATGAACTATATATGAATTACAACATAAATAAATGATGACAACAATGATGTTGAAATTTAATATGCCCATTATCAATTAATAATATATATAATTTTATTTTATTTGTTTCCTCGAAAAAATTGTATCTTGTGTTTCATAATAGAAAAGAAGTTACATTCTAAAGGCACTAGAGCACAATCTCCCAAGAGAGACATGATTCAAAAGACCAACAAAGTTCCAAAATCCACAAGAATGGCAACATCTGAAGATTTTTAGGATTGACACATATAAAAAAAAATAACTATGATCTAAAAAGAGATAATAAAATGCTTCCAAATGACTAGAGGTCTCATTATGTCAGCTCATTGATCAAACAAGGGGCAAGAGATACTGGAGATAAAATCTCCATCACAAAATTCATCCAAGTATAAAATATTTGCAGGGAGCTCCAATTCTTCCTTCGATAGTGAGTCAGCAAAAGTATTGATATCCCGATATACATGCTTGAAGGAAATCTATTGAAAGGAGGTTGAGATTAGTTTCGGAGCTCCAATTCTTCCTTCGATAGTGAGTCAGCAAAAGTATTGATATCCCGATATACATGCTTGAAGGAAATCTATTGAAAGGAGGTTGAGATTAGTTTCAGTTGGCGACCTAAATTCACCAATGTAGGATTCACTTGTTGGGTTGCCTCTTGCATCCAGCCGATTACCAATTTCAAATCCCCAAAAACTTGTTACACGTGGATGAGCGTTGAAGGAATTGATGATTCCTTTATAATGGCTCATCGGACATAGAGTTTGTTGTGCAACCTGAAAAGGAGGATGATCTTTATCTTCAAATAGACATGAGTTACAAGTGATCCAAATGCCCTAGACAACCAAAGGAGAGAGTGACCACATATCTTTAAATGAGGATTTGAAAAAAAAACTCAAGGAAACAATAATTCAAAGTAGACTTATCCCACATAGCATGAATACCCACCTTGGTACCAATGTCCGACTAGGTGTAACGAGAGAAAGGGAATTCAAGGAACAGATGAGAGTTAAATTCCTCATTAGACTTATAAAGATAACACATCCCCAGCCCTTTCTTACCACACTTATGCAGTATGTCCCACATGAGAACCTGTTCCTTCAGAACATGCTAGAAAAAAAAATAAGACTCTTTGGTGAACACCATATCTTCCACAGCTTATTGAACCACCAAGTCTGGGCATTGTCATCCTCATCCATTAAATCTTGGTACTGTAGATTAGCATAATAGACTCCTCTTTGAATACCCAAGCAAGTTCATCCTCCTCCTCCAACAAATGAAAATGAGCCTTCTTCAACTATGAGATAAAGGTTTCCCAATGAGGTCTCCATATGGCTAGAATATCTAATCGATCTGTTGATAGACGACTTTGGCTCTAGATTGAAGTGGACAACAAATTACTGACCCTGTGAAGCATACAATGCTCGGTATCTCTAAGAAAAACAACCAAATTCTTCGGCAAAATAATACCATTACCACACCCCACTATGGTGTCCAACCCAACCTAAACCTAGTGCTCCAAACGTACTTTCCATGCTAGGAACTTACCAATGATTGGAAAGGCTTGCGTAAGTGATCTCCATTGGTTTGAGGCGTTGAATATGCTTTTTCTTGGCTTCCAAATCCAGTCAAGGGTGATAAATTTGTCCACTAATATGTGTTGCAAAACATTTTCCCTGGTTAACAACACCCATAAAGTTTTTACCTCCAACACCTAACCAAAGATAGAAGCATCTTTGAGGCCCCATCCAACAACTTTTTGTGTTTGGACAAAATCTTCCAACTTACTAGGTGAGACTCCATATATTCAATACTTCTCTTCCACGTATAGTTAAAACATAGTTTATGAATATGGGCCAATATGATTTTTGGGATTTTAGCCATCAGATGCCAATAGACTGGAATAACTTCAATTATAGATTTGATAAGGACATTTACGTCACACGTGCCATAATGGCCAATATGATTTTTGGGATTTTAGCCATCAGATGCCAATAGACTGGAATAACTTCAATTATAGATTTGATAAGGACATTTACGTCACACGTGCCATAATCCATTTTACCATACTGAGATCAAACCCAATATGTAATAGTAGAAGCATGAGGTAAAGCCAAGACACATGGTCATAGGCTTTTGACAAGTAGATTTTCATAATTGAAACAGGGCGTTTAAGAGTTTTAATGGAATGTATGCCTTCTTGCACAGAGTCGATAACATCATGAATAAGCTACCCACGGAGGAATCTAAATTGCTCTTGAGAGATGACAGAGGAAAAAAGAGGCTTAAGATGAACTGCAATAATCTTTGTCATAATCTTATATAAATAATTACACAGAGTGATTGGCATGTAGTCTTCAAATGAGGATGGATAATTGATCTTTGGGATGATTGCTAGGAACGTAGCATTTATACTACTCAATCACCTACCTAAAGTACGAATCTCTTCCATCACCCTAAGGAGATCCATACCGATGACATCGAAAAATTCCATGACAAAATTAGCATTCCACCCATCCGGACCTAGACTTTCAAACCTTTTGAAGCTAGAGATTATTGCCAACAAGTCCTCCTTGGAGATCTCACAGAACAAGTCGTGATTATATTCTTCCTCTATTAGACAAGGAAAGAATGAGATAGGTTTTAGAATTTATACCATCTTAACTTCTAGAGTTTCCTTGAAAAGATTAGTTAAATGGTCTACACCCAGAGTAGTTAAATTATGGAACCCACGAACCATTGTTCCTTCAAAATCATTTAGTTACCAAATCATATTGAAGTTGAATTGATGATTTGCAATTTTAAAAAAAATGGTATTTTGATCCCCGACAGAGATCCTGAGTGCACGACTCTTCAGACGTTAAGACTTTTCTTATTCTAAAAGTAAAGAAATTCTTTGAGCTTCCAACAACTGACACGAATGTTGAACTTCTTGTGTCCCCTGACCATGTTGAATCAAACCATAAGCTTCTTCCAAATCAGATTCAATGGTATGAAGATCACGATCCACCACCTTCCTTCTTTCCCTTGCCTAGGCTAAAACTTTAATCTTGAGCTTATTAAGAGCAACAAAAAATTGAGAACAAGCTAATTCATTGGATTCAGTCTGAAAGTGATCTCAATTATCCTTGAGCAAGTTAAGAATATCCTCTACCTCTACCCAAGAGGAATTATATTTAAAGGGAGAACCTAGCTTCCCCAACAACTTATCCAGCTCAATGAAGATAGGAAAATGATTGGAACACCGAACCTTACCCACCCATGCAAGAAGAATTGCAACCTCATGCATAAGATTGTGATGGATAAAAAATCGATCTAATATTTTCGCAACTCCCTCAAGACCACTCCTATTGTTGCTCCAAGTTGGCCTCAGGACAACCAGTTCGACATCAAGACCTCCCAGATCAAATTTATTAAGACATTGTTTTGCTAAAACATCATGTCAAGCAAAGCAACCCCAAATTTCCTCTCGACTAGTAGTAAAATTCAAATCCCCCCCTATAATGAGGGACTCAAAATGAATGTAAAATAAACCAAAGAGGCAGTTCCAAAAATCTTCCCATCTCACGTATGGACCATAAATATTTAAGAAAGAGAGGGGGCGATCCAATTCTTTAGAATACAATTTTGCGTACAAACCAAAGAAAATGGAGAAGTTTTAGAATACACAATTATAGGAGAAGCCAATTAACCGATCCCCCAAGGACCCCATCAAATCCACTCCCAGAAAGACCAAGCTAAGAGCATATTAACCAAATTGACAATAATAGGAGAGCTTGGTCCCATCGTTTCCTGGACAAAAATAACATCAGGCTTTTCCAAATCAACCATACGCTTCAATGAGAGTTTTTTGGCCCTCCCCCTAAGGCCTCGCATATTTGTAGACAATGTTTTCATTGGGTAAGACCAAAAGAGGTTCATCCTGCTCTAAGGACCCCTGAGATAAGCCTTTGATGGCCCTGTGAAATATCCCAAGAGGCTTGTTTGTGTGCATGATTTAATGTTGACTTACGTCTAGCTCTACATTGACTAGTGTCCTTTAGAACATCAAGCCCCAACCCTCCTAACGGATGAGTAGCGTGAGACTAGGACTGAGGACGTAAGTTATAAGGTTCCCTTCTAGAGGATGAGGAAGAGGAGGTTGACACATAGTTTGTTACCTTTCTAGGAATCTCTAAATGAGTAGAGTTGAAATCTTTAGAAAGGTCCATCCCTTGAGTCAAAACTCCTCAAGCTAAATTTGTGTTAGACTTTGACTCCCCCCCTTCAAAAAAACCAGGGTCGCACACATCCTTACAGACAAGCTCACCTATAACTGATGTTGAAGCCACAAAATCTTGCAACTAAAGAGGAAAGGTATGAGACTTACCTTAGTTAAGCAATTGATGTGCACTTTCCTTCCACATAGCTTAGAGACTATTCCACTAAGAAGAGGTGATATCCAGGTCACTACCAAAACAATCAACCTTAGAACATTTACCTGGGATACATGGTCCAACATTCTCCCTAAGTACTAGAAGGTCACCCACCATAATATCCTGGAGTAGGCCTGGAGAATTCTTCGAAATGGTCTATTGTGGACAATCACTAACAAACCTTTGAATAGGCGAGAGAATTGTCTTCATGACCCTTGCCTCTTGAGAGCCATTGAAGAGCAAAACCTATTATGTCGTCTGCCTAGGGACCTTCCTTTGATCACCGCAATGAAAACCAATTCACAATCCTTTACAACATGTCCCACCTTATGACACCTTGTGCAACAGAATGGAATGTTAATATAATCCAGGGGTTGGGTATATGATCAATCACCTAACACTAGATTGATAGATTCATATAACCCATTTATAGGATCAAAATCAACAAGAATCTGAACAACTAAGCGCACCCTATTGGTCTTATACCGATCATCTAAGGACATGAATTTCCACAAGACCTCCCCAATAGCCCTAAACCCACCATCGCTCCATATTTATAATGGAAATTTTAGAAATTTTATCCACGTAGGACAACTAGTATGAGCCTCTTCTTTAGAATTAAACAAAGGGTGCTAAGGCTTGGCACACAAGAGGTGTCTCCCCATATACCATTGACCTGAAATAATCTCCAATGCGTCATCCTTGGCTCTGAAAATGAAACCAATCCAACCATGCGATAGGAGGTGAAAAGTTTTTAAATATTCCAACACATGGACCAATGACTCCTCCATCCATGAGCTTATAGAGACAGTGGGCATCCATCTTCCATAGAATTTCCCCACAATGGTGAAACCATCTAACTTCGTGATTTGGGTCACCCTAAAATCCTCACCAACCACTAGCGAAACCCCACTTCCCCACAATTTAACCACTATTCATTCTCCCCCCGACTTACCTCGCGACTATCCCTGATCTCCACCATGAAGCTCTACCTCCCCACTAGCGAAACCCCACTTCCCCACAATTTAACCACTATTCATTCTCCCCCCGACTTACCTCGCGACTATCCCTGATCTCCACCATGAAGCTCTACCTCCTCCAACTTGCTACCAATAAAAATCATAATCAATTGTCCCCCAAGAGGATTTTATAAATGTTAACCCCTAGAGAAGTAGAAACATCGGGCTCTTAGCTTCTATGAAACAAATAATGAACGAACCTCCTGATCACCCCAGTATTCAAGTTCAAAGAGACTGAACCCCTAAGGATCGATCATGATGCCTAACATGAAGCTTCTCATGAAAGATCAGATCCATCTGGAAGGGACCAAGGTAGAGGGGTTGTGGTACAATGCCTCCTTAGATTCCCTTCTCACCCACAAATTATCCACCTTTGACAACAGACCAAAGGTTTCATTTATGATCGGATTGGAGAAGATATGGTATTCGAAGATAGTGTCTTCAAAATAATCCACCAACGACATGTAGTTTTCCATCCTATCCTATCCCACGAGGGATTTGATACCACACCAAAACCTAGAATATTTGCTTCCTGCAAAAACTGTTGGCTATGTGTTATATTCTTTGCATGACTAGAACTAGTGTCTACATTGTGTCGAGCATGTAGGAGGGTAAGAGGGGCGCATAACGCCCCCTTTCTTAGGGAGTCATAGGGGGGGTGGGAGCCCCCTGCATGGGGGTTCGGGGGCAATGCCCCCGAAAAAAATTCCTCAGATTTCATGCCCATTTTTGGGCGGTTTTTCGGCACATGGTTTTTCGGCACATGGTTTTTCGCCAATGGTTTTCTATTTCCAGTTAAGGAAT
>CBVK0103869695.1:0-11531 GCA_900067695.1 Picea abies
ACAAGGTTGGAAGGGTAGACGACCCCTGGGATAGAGGTTCACTTCGGTGGACCTCGGGATGTCTCGGCCCCTGCTAAGTCACAAGTTATTGGTATATCTAACTTGCAGGCTGTTGGATATACTCTTGGGAGATTACTGTTCCCATGATTAAAAAAAAAAATCATTGATTGTAAAACACCACAAATTTTAAGTATTAGAGACTTGTCTTAAATGCATGTTTTGGAATTTTGATTGAATGTGTTTTCTATCTAAAACTTTGCAAAACATCAAAGTTAAGTACCGGGAAGGGTGCTAATCATTCACCACGGAACAATGCATGGAACGCTTGATAGGTTGTCCATCATTGGCTTAAAAAAAAACTCAATGCAATCACTAGGGGGCATGTTGAGACTATGATGACTTGTCAAAAATCTCACTTTGTTTAGGAAGAAGTTTATTTTTTTATTAAAAAAGTTTTGTTTTGATTGGTTTATTTTTTCTAAATTCTAGTAATGTCAGTTTGATCTTAAAATAAGTTTATTATGTAAAAATTAAAGTTTGATAGGTTGTCTATCATTGGCTAAATAAACTTATAAAATAAGTTTATTATGTAAGAATTAAAGTTTGATAGGTTGTCTATCATTGGCTAAAAAAAGCTCAATGCAATCACTAGAGGCCATGTTGATACTATGATGACGTGTCAAAAACCTCAGTTTGTTTTGGGAGAAGTTTATTATTTTATTAAAAAAGTTTTGTTTTGATTGGTTTATTTTTTCTAAATTCTAATAATGTCAGTCAGTGATTTTAAAATAATCATCAATAATAAAACTATAACTTCAAATAAAATTAATATTAAAATTATTTTTTCAAAAAATATAAGTTATCTACTATAAGTTATCTACTTAAACTTAAAATAAAATTAATATTAAAATTATTTTGAAAATATAAGTTATCTACTTAAACTTAAAATAAAATTAATATTAAAATTATTTTTTCAAAAAATATAAGTTATCTACTTATTAACTTAGTCTATTATCTTAAAATACAAATAGAAAGTGAAATTAAAAATAAAGTGTTACTCTATTATATTAGAATAGAGATAAAAATTGTGAAATTAAAAATAAAAGTTGAAAATGTGAGTATCACTGTCAACTCGCCGCCAGCCTTTAGAAAGCGCTTATTCGAAGTGATTTGAAGAAAATAATCTCCATTATATGGCGTGTTGTCAAAGCAAATGGCGTGGCCATGATGGGACATGGATCAGACCAGAAGGGATGAATCCATTTTCTTTGGCGGCAACTTGCCGAAGGTTTATCCAAAGGCAAGGTGGATCGTTATGGCTCTCGTACGCGTACCTACGTGGGCATGATGTCAGATGGAGGGAAAAACTAAACATGGGCGGAAGATCCTGTTAAAGATAAATTGGCCTCCATGCTCGCTCGCTGAAACATCGGAGTATTCATCCAGGATTGAGAATCATCCCGAGAGCAAAATATCGATTAGCAGGTATTTTGCATCCCTCCTCGTCCTCAGTGTTAAGTGCTCGTATTTATCCATTCAATTCAATGCATTTTCAGAATACTAGAGAAAAACAAATTTAAGTTCCAGTGTGTTGCATGTAAGACGACATTGGTGTCATTACTGCATTTGAATGGACATTGCGAAGATTGGTTGCTGTTGTTGGAATGGGAGGGGTGGGAAAGAAAATTTTGATTGCTGGGGAGAATATGGATGCCTGCTCCATCCTCTGAAGGACTTGAGTTACTAATGGAAGATCTTGAAATCTTTCGTTTACCTTACTAAGTACAAACTCCGAGTATAGGCTTAATCAGCTTAATCAATCGTACAGACAGACTTTAGGTGCTAAGATCGAGAGTCGAGAGGGAAACAACCCAGATCGTACGCTAAGGTCCCACTTAGTGGAAAAGGAAGTGATCGAGCTCAGACAACCAGGAGGTGGGCTTGGAATTTGGTGACGAATTGGAATTGTGCCTATGAAAGGAGAGTCTATTGGCTGATTTCTACATCGTTAAGCTTCAGGTGAGCAGTGATTGAGTTGAGCACAACATTGAGGGCGTGGTTTGATGACAATATCAATCTGGTATTCTGCTGCGCAACGCGTTGGATACGTGATCAATTTCCTCTCCCGATGAGGAGGGGAGGCAGGTGTGCTCTTTGGGGAACTGGGTGGAGAATTTGAAGCCCTGTAAGGTTGTAAGGAGCGATGTATGGTCAGTTATAGGTAGATGGCACTTCTTTCATGGTGCTGGTGTTAGATGGCAATACTTCTAGTGCAGATCAGAGAGGCCTATAAATGATTCCTAGTCTGAGATGCCTCAAAATGTGCGCAAAGGAGTTTCGAAAACCTGTAGGGTTTACAGGTTATCTGGAAGTAGTTTTTTAACAATTTGAAAACATTTCCCTTCTTGTAGTTGGAGGATGAAACAGTGCCAATATGGAAGAATTTGCGAATGAAAATGTGCAATCGGCTGAAGGTTATGCCCCAAACATCGCAAAGGTTGAATACCCTAGTGGTAACTTGCTTTGGATGGGAAGAGGGTCTTCAGAATCCAAAGGTCTGAAAGTTAGTTACAACTATTTAATGGAATCAAGGAAGGAGATTAGTCTGGTGGACTAGTTCAAGTGGGATTAGCCTGATGGATTAGTTCAAGTGATCAAGTGTTTTGAGTTTTATGTGATTAAGTGTTTTGAGACATCGCAAAGGTTGAATACCCTAGTGGTAACTTGCTTTGGATGGGAAGAGGGTCTTCAAAATCCAAAGTTCTGAAAGTTAGTTACAACTATTTAATGGAATCAAGGAAGGAGATTAGTCTGGTGGACTAGTTCAAGTGGGATTAGCCTGATGGATTAGTTCAAGTGATCAAGTGTTTTGAGTTTTATGTATAAGGTATTTTCCAAATTAATTAACTACCTCTGTTGATCGTCTCACTCAATGTCACTTAATTAGATGCTACAAATACTCAATGTCCCTACTGAATTGAATTAGATGCTGCAATCAATATTCAGCAATGTTGGAAAGTACCCTAGTCCATTTTCCTTCGGAAAAAAATTTACTTAGAAAACTTTGTAGCTCTTTATATCTATATTCGACTTGTCATGGTTGAACATTATAAACTATACCATTATTTGCCTTTTTAAAAATATATTTTTCATCGATATTGTTTTTGAGATATTTTATTGTGCAAATACTGTTATTGTTTTGTATATGTGCTATTTTCCCTAAAAATCTCAATTTGATACCACCCCTTCTCTTCTTAGTGGCGATAATGGTTTGGTAGGTCTTTAACTTTGTTAAGTTTTTGGTTACTTAAATCAGAGTCACTTTGTTAAGATTAGAGCCACTCTAATGCAATCTTGTAACTGCATATTTTCTGTAAATTTTAATGCAATTTTGGTTATCAGGGATTGCTGTGGAAATATATGTAAGAAGACAATTAAAAGCATTGGAATTATTTTTTGGAGAAAGGTAGTGACGGTATGTTATTGGAGAAATCTCCAAGATATGTTAGGATAGAGACCTCTCCATGCTCATGCATGGCTCTGTTTTGTGGCCTATACTTCGATGAGCTAGTAATAATGTTCCTTAAATACTTGTACCAACGGCGAGTTGGTGAGCAAATTCGCAAGCAAAGATCTTCAATAATGACAAGTCTATACAGAGATGTGGAATATTTGCCCCTCTTGCAAATATTTCCTAGTTATTATGTTCATTTGTATGCTTTTTTTTGTTATTTTAATTAGTAAAACATTGAATTCCTATGCTTTAAATTTAGAATTTTATTCAGTGTAGAATGAAGCTTTCTAGTATGATATAAATGCTGAAGTTTAAGTTTTAAGATTACAATTAATTTTCATATGAAATTGATTTTTGATGTAATAGATATTTGCTATTTTGTCAATTGGGTTTAGTTTGGGTGGTTGGAAGGAATGATTCTTATCCTCCCCACCCAAGTTCAATTCCCGCAAGTGACATGTTGAGCTCTTAACGAGTATATTGTTGTAATGATTTTGAGCCTTGTTATCGCTCAAATTTTACTTAATAATAAAATTCCTAATACACAAGGTACAACTCAAGGGAAACTGTTAGTATGGTCACCACTATCACCTCAATAACCTATCCTCTGCACTTTAGGCCGAGTCTCCTTCGGTTCAAGGAGGGTATCCCTAGTAGGATTACTAAAACCAAGCAATGAGGCACAAGGTGAAGTTGGGAGTAGCCTTAGTAAAATGGAGTTTTGGCTCTCCTTCGGCTCAAGGGGGGTATCCCTAGTAGGATTACTAAAACCAAGCAATGAGGCACAAGGAGAAGTTGAGAGTAGCCTTAGTAAAATGGATTTTAGGCTCTCCTCCGGTTCAAGGGGGGTATCCCTAGTAGGATTTACTAAAACCAACCAATGAGGCACAAGATGAAGTTAAGAGTAGCCTTAGTAAAATGGAGTTTTGGGTTTTTTAGGGTTTTAGAATAAGCGATGAAAGAAAATACAAATCAGTGCCAAATCCAACTAGGGTAATGGATTCAAGGTGAATCAAATGGCAATGAGGTCAACAAGAAACCCTCCAAAGAGTTGGCTTATTTCAGTCAAGGATTAGGGCTTGGGGATTAGAACCAAGAGGAAGAATAATCCTTCACCCAATCGAGATTAATGATGAATATCAAGGTCTACAAGAAGGGAGCCTAAGTGGAAAAACCTTCACCAACAAGATCAACTATGATTTGATGAACTTACTTGATATTTTTTCTAGGGAACCAAAGGAAAATCCAAGCATAACAAAAAATACTCACCAAACCAAGAAAGGAAGAAGAAAGGAAACCCTAGAACATCTTCTTTCCAAGTGGTAAACTTATCCCTCAAATGGATCAATAATGAAGGCTTGTAGAAGAATTGAACATTTCACTATTAATTCTTAAGCACCAATAGTCACCAAGATAGAGAAGCTTCAAGAATTGAAAACATTCATCCACAAAGAAAGAACCCTTTACACAATAAATGCTTTAAGAAATATATGTCGATTAAGCTCCAAGGAGTGAGAGATCCAAAAATCCAACCATGAGTAAAATTGAGGAAGCGCACCTCTATTTATAGAGTAATGCTCATCTTCCTTTAAAATAAAATAATATTGTCTCATATGATTCCTTCTATCTAGGCCTAAGAAGAGTAAAATAATATTCTCCTACAACAAATTACTCTAAACAACAATAAAAAATAAAGTGGTCAAGCCACATGTACAATCATCCAAGTGAAAAATCACCCCAAGAGAGGGACGTCCCCACTAAATGGGGAATGGAGTGGTTTCAAGATGCAATGTTGGTCTCCAAAGGCCCCCAAAGTGTGTAGATGCTCTGCCAACTCCTCAAAACATGCAGGTCAACCCCTTTAGGTTTCCTCCAAGGTGGACATATGGGCTTCCAAGGTAAAAACGTCCTCAAATTCATGACATCAAACCCTCCAAAGGGGGTGGCTCCTCCATAATAGCTTTGTAGGTCATGTTCAAGGTAAAAAACCTTCCATAAAAGTGCAATGTAAATCCCCTAGGATCTCCTCCAATGTGGGCACATGAGTCTTCCATTGAGAAAGGGATCCACAAGCAATGAAATTGTACTATATAAGTGGATGACCTCCTCTAAATCAGCTCCATAAGAAATGTATGATGTCAAATGTGAAGTCAACAAGGTGCAATCATCATCCTTAAATTATGGAAAAGTCCTCTCCCAGACAAATATTGGTATAACAAGCTCACATGTGCTTAATGAAACCTCCATGCAAACTCCAAGGTGGATGTCCTGTCAAATGATGTGGCCTATGCCTCAAATTGAGTGAATAAGGTGAGATTTTAGAAATCTGGAATGTGGTATGGCATGAAAATCCTTGGCACACAAAAAATAGCTCAAAATAATTTTAACCAATGCCATGGGAATCATGAATTGCCACAATAAACATGAAATGCATGGGGAAATGTGAAGATGCCCAAAAATCCGGGTGAAGATAATTTCCCAAGAAGTATCATGCCACATCAGATAGCCCTTCACCATGTCATCGAACCCTCCAACTCATGAAAACAAGTAAGTGTCCAAGTTGTTCGAAGCTCTAGCATACAAGAGCTAGTGAAGAAATTCACTAGGGTTTGTTGAGAATTATAGCTCGAATAGGAATTAGTTTGAGATATTTTTGAAATGTAATTCTATGTTTGAAAAAGTAATTCTATTTAGTAATTCACTTTAGTTAAAAAGTGAGTGTTATTTTTAGTTGTTGAGTTTAAAAAGTGTATTTCATGCTTGCTTGACTTAGACTAAGAGTAATATCAAAAATAGATTAGGGTTTTGGTCTCAACTAAAACTATAAAGATATGTCAAGATAGAGAGTCCAAACATACAAGAGAACACTTGATCAGTTGAGCAAGGTGAGCGAGAGAGAGGGAGAGAGAGAAAGCAGTGAGTTTCCGACAACATGTAGTCCCATGCAGTGGTTTGTACACTATACAAAACAATTATGTATAGTCATACGGAAGTCCACACAGTACCGTACAAATTCATACAGTTGTTCGGACAATGTCATATCAACATCCATACGAATTAGTCGTACAACAAGCTGTACTCTCCCACAAGTTGTTCCACTCAGTTTGATGTGTTTTTTGGTATCTTTGCAGTGCTATTTTTTGGGCAGCTTGTGGAGGTTTCCTTGTAATTTTTTTGAAGGAATGAAAAATAGTTATTGAAGGAGTAATTACATGTGTTGTGTAAAATTAATTTTTATGCTTTTGCTATTTTCCAGCTATTATGTGATTACTGCTATGGTCTGAAATTTGTTTCAGCAATAATTAAATTCAACAATCTACTTGTTTGATGGAGATCATAAGGAATTTAGTCACCTAGGGCTTGGGAACTTTCGCATGGTATCAGAGAAAATTTCGTTGATTGAGATTCTCTAGGATTTGCAGCGGTAAATCAACTGCAAGGAAAAAGGACCAGCAGTGAGAGGGTTTCAAAACTGATTCTTAGGTTTGCGAGTTTGTGCAGTGGATCTAAAATATGGCATAAAATGGCCTTAGGTTTAAGGATAGATTGGATGGTGTCTTGGATTTCTTATCATGGAAGGTGAGGGTTACACTCTTACTAGAAGAAAATGATCTTTGGGATATTGTTAAGAACATTTCTACTTCGCCTACATATCCATAGGAGTTGGTAGCTTACAACAAGAGGGTAGTGAAGGCCAAGCGGATGATCTTGGATGCCATAAAGGATCATCTAATCCCTAATGTGTTTGAGAAGACAACAAAGGAGATGTTTGATGCCCTAGTTATTCTCTACCAGATTCATAACATAAACAAGAAGAAGACATTGTAGAACAAATTTAGATCCATAGTGATGACTAGATTAGACACAGTCACCAGTTACCTTATGAAGATCACACAAAATCATGATCAACTTGCAGTAGTTGGGGAAAAGGTTGAAGATGCAGAGTTAATGAACATGGAACTGAATGGATTCCTAGCTTCATGGAAACCATTTGTCAAAGGTATTTGCACTTGGGAATACCTTCTTGACTTTGAGAGGATTTGGGATAATTGTATCCAGGAGGAGACTCAGATGGAGTGAAAGGACAACAAGGAGGATGATGAAGGGAACCTAGCTCTATTTGGTAAGTCAAATAAGAGCAGAGGTAAAGGACCCAACAAGGGTAAGGGAAAGAATGAGGAGTCAACCTCACAGCCAGGAAAGAATGACTTGAGTAAAAACAAGTGCTTCAGTTGTCATATGCACGGTCATTATGCATCACAGTTTCCAGATAAGAAGAAGGGTAAAGGGAAGATGTAGCATAAGAAGGTAGCAACCTTTGTAGAAACTTAGATGACTAAGTTTGTTGCCAAGTTCGAGAAGGATTTCTCGTTGGTATCTTTCCTTTCTACCAATGTGATTCTGAGGAATGCATGGTATGTGGATAGTGGGGATTCTCGACATATGACATCAACGTCGAAATTGTTTTCTAGTCTGAAGAAGCAGGACTCAGGAGTATAGGTTGAACTTGGTGATGATGCCAAGTACCCAATAGCAAGAGTTGGTACTATTCCGAACTTGGTGATGATGCCAAGTACCCAATAGCAAGAGTTGGTACTATTCCATTCCAACTTGAGTCAGGTGATTCTTTAGATTTTGACGATGCTTTGTTTGTACGAAGTCTCAGAAATAATTTTCTTTTAGTTTCAGTTATGGAAGATAAGGGCTTTGCAGTGGAGGTTAAGAACTAGCAAGTGCTCATTAGGTTGAAGTATTCTATTGTAGATACAACTCAAGTAATAGGGGTTAGAGAAGGTAATTTGTACAGGTTGTAGGTTGAACCTGTTCGAGCCCTGGTGCATAACAGTGACAAGTTGTGTGAGTTGTGGCACCAGAGGATGGGGAACCTGCATCACAGAGCATCGCCTATTCTGAGGGAGATAGTCATAGGTATTCCAGAGTTTAGTATTGACCATAATGGTGTATGCAGAGGGTGCACGCTTGGAAAGCATGCTAAGGTTTCTTTGACAAGCAATTAGCATAGGTGTAAGGGGATTCTAGACCTAGTACATTTGAATATTTGTGGACCGATGTCATTAGTGTCAATAACGGGAAGCATGTATTTGTTGGCACCCAAAGTTTTGGGTAGGTTGTGCGTGTGCACAAATCAACTATGTGCGCACATTAGTTTTGCATACACATCAACAACTGCATGACGGATAGAATAAGGCGCGCACACCAATCAAAGTTCTATACTGCATGCTAAATGTTGGAAAGATACCGCATGCATGCCGAGTCAGAAGAAGATCTTCGGGAATCTTCTCGAATAATGAACCCAAACAACACAAGAGATCGTGGGGCAGACAATGGATGAGTTGACAAGTTCGTTAAGGTTTCCATGATCCAAAGAGGTTACGTGGGCTGCATATGGATGGAAGAATCATGTGGAATTGGCGATCACTAGAGTGAGTAGATTAGAGGAGAAAGGGACAGAGCACCAGAGAAGAAATTAGAGAGAAGAGAAAAGAAATCAATCCAAGTTTTGGATGAGTCCTATTTTGAGTTTTTGGTAATGGTTTTGTATGATTTTGGAACAATCTTGTATAGAGTTTGTAATGGAGTCAGTCTAGTAGTTTGCAGAATCTAAACAGAGAGCCCATGGTGCATTATAATGCATGAGTTGTAGAATGTATCAGAGAGCAGAGCATTATTCTTCTTGTAATGTGGATCTGTTGATGTATGCATTCCTCCTGTTAATGGATATAATATAAAGTTGCAGTTATCTTTGTCAATGGATATGTCTATTCAGAGTTTAATGGATGAGTGTGTTAATAGTTTATGATCTTAGTTTTTTAATGGAGTATGATTGAATGTATGAATGTTAACCTGAGTGGCTTCCTTGTATGCTTTGTCCCTTCATCTCAGACACAAGACCAAATGATCTCTATGATTCTTATGGCATCTCGGGTGAGACCTTCTTTGGTCCTAGACTGAGGATTGATATGCCAATGCCTTGGGGTTTTGTTGGTCAACTATGGATGAACCCTATGTCATCAACTCCCAAGTGTTAGGAAGGATTCACATTAGCGATCCAACAAATGGTTCCGTTGTTGGAATCTGAAGGTTTTGTATTGCGTGATGAAGGGAGAGAATGAGGTGGAATCCATCTCAGGAGGAAATACAAGACTGGTTAACTGTGAAGGAAGATGAGTTTTCTCGACGAGAAACTCGGGGTCTAATAACCAACATGGAATGTTGGAAGGATAGGTATATTTACACTGATTTGCATGATTTTTACTTTGTGAAGTTTCCATGTTTGCTGTATGAATGGTTGAAGAGGAAAATCACTACTAACACTACCTTGAGACCCCAAGAACCACTGGTCTAGGACCAGACTACAGTCGATAGACTGAAGGTGTTGGAAAACAAATGGGCTCGAGAAATCGACTTTTGGTTTGCTCGAATGAAGGAAGGTTATATTATTGAGTTTTTCGTAGAATACAATGATTCTTTCAACAAGGATGAAAGAAAGTTTGATGAAGGTCCTCGAAGAAGGTTGCTAGAAGAAATCCTGTTGTGGATCAAGATGTTATTTGTTGAGAAGGGATTAATGCACATGGAACTAGACAGGATGGATGAGTAAGCCCCCTAGCATTTGGGGCATGAAAAGAAGGGGGAAAAGAGAGAGAGGAGATGGATTCGTTGAGAGGCTCCAAAAGATGTTGAGATGAGGTGAGGAGAGAATGGACCTAGAAGAGTATAAGAGAGAAAGGGCTGAAAGATACGCAAGACGAGTTGAGCCAAGGAGGAAAGCAGAAAAGAGGAGTTGAAATAAGGTAGCAAGGGTTGAGAGACGAGGGGTTAGATCCACAATGAAGAGGAAGGAGACTGCACCAGGAGGAAGTGTGGGGGAGAATGTTGTGTTTGAGAGGAGCACAAAAGGAGATAGGTCATCAAATAGGCGCAAGGTTAGGAGTAGGGTATCCAGTAAAGATACCAGAAGTAGTAGTAGTAGGGTTCGAGAAGACGAAGTATAATCCCCTTGGATGTTGAGAGATGCCACAGCCTTAAAGGAAGATGAGGCACAGAGTAGAGGCATTGAAGTAGGTGAGGATGGTGAAGAACTCCTACGATAAGGGGAAGAGGCATTAACTATAGTGGATGGTCTTGTGTGGCTACAGGTAGGAAAATCTTCGAGATCTTTCAAAAGAAATTATGAGAGCAGATGGAGGCACCCCCTCTTTAAACTACCCCTCCCGCGCATTTGTAACCAAGAAGAAAGAACAACAAACAACGTGACGATATGAGTAGAGGAAGAAAGAGTAGTAGAAGAAAGAAGAGAGGATACAAGTGAAGAAGAAGATGAAGTTAGGAATACTTCGCAAGGAAGAGTATCGGTACCTAGATCACAAACAATGAGCAATTAGTTGAGAGGACCTAGTCCTAGATTGAGAATGGCGAATCAAGATACAACATTGAGGCTACCTATGTTCCATGGGATGGGTAAGGACGATGCAGAGAAACATTGGTTCACATGCGAGGTTATCTGGTCTGTGAAGAGGATCAGATACGAAGCATCAAAGATTGCGTAGCTAGAGACCACTTTTAGACACATAGCTTTGACGTGGTATATGAAGTACAAGGTGATTGTGCCAGCAGGACAGACAAGGTCCCTGATAGAAAGTCAGAGAGATCTGCTTAGGGAGTTTCAGAAACCTAAGTCAAAATTGCAGTGCATTACTAAAATCAAAGAAATCAAGCAACAAAATGGAGAGACCGTATGGGATTATGACTAATGGTTCAAGGTACTCTTAGATAGGATAGAATTCCAGATCCAATACGTGTAGCATAGGGAATGGTTCATTGCAGGACTGTTGTCCCATATTCGAGTTTCGCTCACCCAACAAAAGGTGACTACTCAGGAAAAGGTGTTGGAGATTGCGGTGCGCCTGGAAGCTATGCTAGGAGGTGGAGAGACATCAATAGGATTGGCGCAAGTATAGTCCCAACTTGCAAATATGACAATGCAACTGCAAGA
>CBVK0103869702.1:0-11531 GCA_900067695.1 Picea abies
CAAAGTTTACTTGTACCTTAAAAGGAGTGGCACCTCCAGAGTGGCTTCTTGATGTCGATGCACCGCCAGTCGGAATCCGTTGAAGAATCTAGGCAAAGTTGTCCATAATCACATTCCTTTGTTTCTCGAGGGCCTCCTCGAGCAACATTTTGATAGGATATCCTGCTCCCTCATATTTCTTTTCTTCCCCCATGGGTGGTCGTCGGGGTTTGCGAGACTGATCTTGCAAAGGTTCAACCAGATCGAGCCCCAACTCCTTATACCCCGATCTCGTTGGGGACATGCAAAGAAGGATCGAGAACGAGCAGACAGCTCTGATACCACTGATCTGGATTTATGTAGGAACACAATGAAATATAGAAATACACATAAACACGGAGATGCAGCGGAAATAAGACTTCATTTCATTAATAACAAATGACTGAAATATGCTTACAGATAGAATGGAAATAAACTAGCTAGGGTGTTGGTAGCTTATCTCTGAGAAGAGATGTGACAGCTACTTGCATTCGCAAGAAGATGATTACAATGAGGCTTTGAAGGCCCTTTTACAATAAATGGGAATTCCAAAAGTCCTAGACATCCAAAAACCTAACCCTGGGAGATGAAGCGCCAAAAGTCACGTGGGCCCCGTTTGGGTAAGTTGGTGCATCAACTTCCCAGGGTCGTAACTTTTGCATACGATCTCCATTTTAGGCGTATGATAGCTCGTTGGAAATATCTATCTGAGGCCTACAACGATCGAGACAAAATATCATCGTTAGATGTTATTTTGCAACAAAAACATACCCAAAAAAACATCGTTTAGGGCCTCAAAATGGCCCCGGAAGTTCAGGACCCAAAAAACTGCTAAAAATAGTAAACTGTGCGAAAACTAAAAAACTGAAATAAGAAATGGTGGGGTTCCAAGTGGAATAGGTGGGTGGCCACCAATATCCACCTAGATAAGTCCCCCACCATGCATTCTCAAGTGATGCCTCTTCTCTCACCGACCATCGCTTCAAGGGAAGAGATTCCTCTGAGCCTCAACTTGGATAAAGGGGAGGCTTTGCCTCCTCTTCAACATACAGGGCCATCCTCTTCTTCTCAACCAGGCCCAAGTCTGGAGCTTAAGGAAGATTCTCCTTCCATCCCTGACTTTTAGCCTCACCGGTGGGAAGGTGGATGCATTGTAGAGGAGGGGATCCCTCCCAGCTGGCAAGTTTATGAAGGCGGAGAGAACATCCATTATCTAGCCGAGGAGCACCTTGAACTCCTTTTTGATATCAGGAAATGATAGGATGAGCAGGCACAAGGACAAAGGATCATCAACCACCGTTTGGATTTTCTATATGAGGCCTTCTCAGATGCCCCAAAGTCTGCAAGCTGCCCCACTTGCAAGCATAAGTTTGTTCCAACCTTCACTACTAATGGACACCTAGTTTCCCCTTTGGCTTGAAGCGGCCTACCCCAAACTCTATTTTCTGTCAATTATAGTTTCAAATATTTTTTACAGTTGTATAGTTAGCATAGTAATGGCGGATTTGAATGAAGTACGCCCTAGTTTCAAATCTTTTTGTACAATTTTACAAACAATTCCACAACCATGATAGAATTATCATCGCTTGGAGCCACCTATCCTGGTTTCCCTTCTGTGGCAGGACATGTGGTTTCCAAATGACTTACAGTTGTAAACTGATGATATAATACAAGGTTCCACCTTTTTTATTTACAAAAAAAATGGATCCCTTTCCCTTTTTAACAAAAGTTTTTAAATAAACTTTTATTTTCACAATTTAATTAATTTCCCATTTAAAATAGGAGGAATGTGTTTTAATTTTCTGAGAATGATAATCAAATTTTTAGCCATGTAAATCACTTCTGATTTGATCTTCATCATATTATCTTTCCAACTATATAAATTTTGCGCAAATCCATCACTTAGATCTCAATATATGAGGTTGTGAAGTTGAGTTGTCATGCAGGCCCATTAAAAATGCAGCTGACTGATATTTTAATTTCTGAGAAAAATGTATCAGCTTTCAACACTTGAAACCTATACCACCATACTCTATGTCTAAATAAATTTCCAACAAGGCATCTACCACATAACAAAATCACAACAATCACTAACGAAAAAAGGAGGCGAAAAAAGTTATAAACAAAACTATGTAAAAAATAGACAATAGTTACAAAAGGTGCTAATGCTCGAGTGTTTGGGCTCAAGCATAATACTTCTTAATATAGATCCCATTTTTAGGCTCTGGTAGCACATTACCTTCATAATATGTGAGCTCATAATATCCTTTCTCCAACACCCGTCACACGATATATGGGCTGTACCACATGGGGTTGAACTTTCCTGCCCCCAGGGGTTTCTTGTCTTGTCCATCAGAGAAAAACCTAGGATGGACGAATTTATCATACTTTGACTTAACGCGCTCCTTGTGCGCCTTGTTTTCTAAGGATGCATCTCTACGTTGCTCATCAAGATGTTCGAGATATAATAGGCGCTCCTCAAGCTGAGTCGTATCAGGAAGGAGCTTGACCATGATATTTAGTGAAGGGATCTCACATTCTATCGACAAAACTGCTTCCACTCCATGGATGATTTGGAAAGGAGAAAAACTAGTAGCAATTTTGATTAAGGTTCGATAAGCCCACAATGCTCGATATAGCATCAAGTGTCAGTTTTTTCAGGTTGAGTTAACCATTCTTCTTAATATCGTATCTAATGATTTATTTACAACTTCAACATGGCCTTTGGATTGAGGATAGTAGGGAGACAAATGCTCCTTCCTAAAACCCAACTTTGATGCTAATTCATTCATCATGTGGTTCTGAAAGTGACTATCATGGTCTGTGACAATCTCCTTCGGAACCTTGAACCTAGCTATGACCTGATTAAAAATGAACAATGCTTTAGTTTCCCCATCGTTAGCAAATGTTGGAATAAGTTCGACCCACTTGGTGAAGTAGTCGACGACCATGATAATGTATTGATGCCCCCTAGCCAAATTCAAGTGGCATGTCATAAAATATACCCCCCACTTGGTGAAAGGGCTAATAGTAATAATGGGAAACATGGGAGTGGGATGAATGCACATTTTCTTAGTGAATATATGACATGAGTGACATTTCTTGACCTCTTTGATACAATCCTTGAAGACCATGGGCCAAAAGTATCTAGCGCACAAAATATTTTGCGTTGTTTCCAACCAAGATAGGTGATCACCACATGCTCCACTATGGTAGTCATTTAACACAATATCTTCTTCTTCAAAATTCAAACAAAAACGAAGAATCGAGTCCACCCCACACTGATACAACATGTCTATGATAATGAGGTAGTTTTTAGTTGTGTGACAAATTCATCATCGCTCTTCTTGTGAATAGTTTGGAGAGAACTTCAGAGTCTAGAGATATATAAGAATATCTCCATACCACAGGTCAAATGAAGAGATGAGGAAAATATGCTCATCTGAAAATGAGTTTGTCATTTCTCTTTTCTCATTCTCAACTAGGAACTCTGAAATTAACTCGGAAAAGACTAAATACTTTTTGGACTTTGCAAATGCGAAATCCAAATCGAATTCTTGAAGCACAACAATCCATTTTTTGTACTTCCTACCAATAATTCACCTGGTCAAAACGTATTGGAATGGATTAATGGTGGAACGTAGCAAAATGTTGTGTTGAAGTCGCTGGACAACATGAAAGACTGCCAGTGCCATCTTTTTAACACACAAATACTTTAGTTCAAGACCCATCAATGCACAACTTAAATAATATATGATGTGCTTTCGGACATCATCATCTTCCTCAACAAGAACCATGCCAATCGAGGATTCAACTACTGCCACATATAATAGTAAATCGTGATTGTAGTCGGGGGGGCCTCAACAAAAAAGTCGAAACTAAATATTTTTTTAACGCATCGAACGAACATTGTGCGGCTTCATCCCAATAAAATGGGATCCCTTTCTTCAAAAGGTGCATGAAGCCTTTTGTGATGTTGGCATAGTTCGACACAAATTGTCGGAGGAAATTTGCCTTTTTGTGCATGCTATGAAGTTGTCTAATCGTACACGGGGGAGGAAACTGAATTATTTCCTCAACCTTTAAGGGTTCAACCATGATCCCTTTTGTCGAAACGATGAATCCTAGAAGACGACCAAAGGTTGTGCAAAATATACACTTGTGCAGATTCAATCGGATATGATAGTAACAACATCGTTCAAAAACCAAGCAGAGGTGTAAGAGGTGTGGGCTCTTTTCTGCGAATGAGCTATAAGATCATCTAAGTATGCCTCCACTATATGCTTCAATTCATGAAAAGAAAACATCATGGCTTGCTGGAATGTAGCACCAACATTTTTAAGACCAAAGGGCATCTTCTTATAAGCAAAGGTTCCCTAGGGACATACAAAGGTTGTCATGTGCTGGTCCTCCAGACGAATCTCAATCTGGTTGTAACTGGAAAAACCATCCATAAACGAAAATATTTCACTCCTTTCACACTCGTCTAATATTTGGTCAATGAATGGCATCGAAAATTTATCTTTGGGACAAGCCTTATTTAAGTCCTGGAAATCCATGCATATGCAAATTGTACCTTGTTTTTTATCAACCGAAACTAGGTTGGATACCCATTCCATCAAAGGCAGGGGGTAGATGAATCCCACATAAAGCAACTTTTCCACCTATGCTTTGATTTCCACCACCTTCCTAGGGTTTACAGGTCTCAACTTTTGTCGAACCGACTTTGTGTTTTCATAGGTTCAAATTTCGTGTTGAACTATCTGAGGTTCGATGCCAGGCATTTCCTCATAAGACCATGCAAACATGTATCGAAACTCTTTAAAAAGTGTCGTGTACTAAATGATCTCATCTTGTGATCATTCTGCTCTGATGAAGATGTTTTCGATGACATCAATATTCTTAGATATGTTGATTGGGATCATCTCCGATATATTAGCCATATTTCCTTCGGCATAGACACCATGTTTGGCCAAGGGATTGACTATCCTATCAACACTTCTAATGATAGCTGAATTAAAATCTCCATTCTCTATGTGATCGAGTTCAAGGAGGAAATATGATTTGTGATGCATATCCCCCCATGGCCTTGCAGCTTTGACCATTGCCTTGATAATAAATTTATCTAATGGAAAGACAATGTCTAAACTATCTTGGGAGCTTAAAGAGTTTTGAGCCCAAACATGATTGGGAAAAATATCATCCTCCTTAGTGACCGAGGGAGTTTGGTATGGGTCTTTCGTGGCCTGCTAAATGACTTGATAAACTATTTCAACTACAATCAAGTGTTTGGCCATCCCAACATGGAATCAACCTTCAACTGAACTAGACAGTGAGGGTAGTGTCCATGGATCATGTGTATACAACATTCTAAGTGAATTGACCCTATCAATGTAAGTCCTAGAAGTTGACTTGTGGAAACTGACCGGAGTGGAGTGAACGTACGAAATCAGTGTGGAAAAATCAAAATATCCCATAAGCGAAGGGTACGTTTCACAACCAATACTCTAAGTTTTCTCCTGAGAGTTTTTTATCCAGGGGATGGTAGTCTCGGGGCTAGCTTCCACATCAGAAAGTTTGGATGCCACCTGATAAATGGTCACAATTATTCCCTCGTGATGAAATCATATAATCCAAAATATTTTCGAGATGATAACTATCATGGCATGATATTCCCAACTTCTTCCTAACAACATATTATAGTCGAGCTACGCATCGACTACTTCAACGTCCATGCAAACGGATTTTCCCCCTAGCATAATTAAACAAGAAGGAAGTATACCATATGGTCAAAAAAATCATTCATCGAAGGGAATCAAGAGGGTAGGAGAGGGGGTAAGCTTAGGAGAACTGATAGATTTCCAACATGACAAGGAAATTACGCATGTCGAAGCACCCTCATCAACAACGGTTTTGTTAACCAAAATATTGTTGCAAACAACACTAATCTAAAAAGATACATGATATGGAAGGTGAGGCCTCATGCCAATAGCATGGAACTTCATTACAATCTAACTAAAGGAATCAACAACTCCTATGGAAGACAACAATGCAGTGTGCTGCGAGGGGAAACATTGGAGCACATCTAAAGAGGAAATTGCATAGGGCGTCTGATCCAAATTCTTGACAATCAAATAATTGGGGGCGACTCTCGCATTGGGGTTGTGCATTGTTCATTTATATATTCCCTTAGGCATGGGCGATGTTGTCTCTTTCTCAGGATTCTTTATGTGAAGAGGGGCCTCATCTTCTAAAGTTTTCTTACCCTTCTCGGTTGAATCTAGATTATCATAATTCCAAGATTTTGCCGAAAAATATACATCCTTTAGACTCAAATGTCTAATCATATTCACTACTCCTTGATATCCATCAAACGAAGGTGCACTTTAAGTGCCCCCTTGCGGGTTGAAGTTGGAAGAACCACCCTGCAAATTCTGCCCTTGTGGAAAGGGATTTTTCAACACAATAGGTTGTTGTTGTTGATTCAAATTTATAATACATTGGGATTCTTCTATCCATGGGAACTGATGTGTAAGGTGATATTCATCACAAATATTGCAAGGAAATTTCACCTTCCTTTTTCATCTTTGTCCCCCTCAACATTCTTATCATATTTTTTGTTATTTCCCCCACTACCCTTCTTACCCTTTCCTTTTTTCTTCTTGCTGGGTTGTTGAGGACCCTTTGAAGTATTCATTTGCATAGAATGTATGTCATAATACTAGGTGACGGGGGTGGTCTAACTAGAGGTTGGACCAACCACAAGTAGATGAATAAAAAGTTTTGCATCTGGCTTGTAGCTAGGCCTATGAATTTCATTTGAGCTGAACCCACTGTGCCATCAACATGTGGGTTAGACATTGGCTTTTCCAAGTCAAGAGTAGACCATGACGCATCTATCATAATATCACAAAGCATGCCTAATTGGGAGTAAATGAGGTCTAGTTGTTGTGCCTGAAAAATCGCTTGTTATTTTGAAAACACTCTCGAAGTCACAACATCCTTCAAAATGTACGAGAGTAGCTATTTCAGGAACCACTCAAGGATAAAATTAGGTGGGACCATAGCTTTAATCAAGTGCTTCCTTCTCCTCCATTCCAGGATATGATAAAAAATGTGGTGGCCTTGTCTTTCTCAAACTTGGCTAGCAATTCTGTCACGGAGTCGTGTCGGACAAGGAGTAGGAAATAGTTTAGGAAAACCATGGCTAAATCACCAAAAGTTAAGTAATTACCTCTTTCAAGTTCAATGTATCACTTGGTAGCACCTACGGTAAGAGTACGCTGGAAAAAACTCAATTGAATCGAATTGTCATTAAGTGAGTTGGATGAACACCACAAGTGGAAATTCATTACGTGGTCATGTGGATCCTCGCCACTTTTCCCTTCAAACTTGGGCATGTCCAAAGGTAGTTCATCAACTTGGATAAGTCTAGAAAATGTAATTTTTCCAAAAATGGTAGTCTAGGTTGTGTCATTGAATGATTGGCAGCTTGAAAAGAAGGTCCTGGTTTGAAACTGGTCCTAGGTTTCCAAAAAGAGTCTGCGGTTGAACCAGATCTTGGGATAAAAACTTGTTGACCCTAGTTGAATGGAGGAAATCCTCCACCCATCTGGTTCCCGAGAGGAAAGTCGGGGTTGCCCTCAGCAGACTCCCCACAGAAAGGAAAAAATCTTGGCATGGGGGTAGACTGACTGGGAAATGGGTTTCCCCCTTGCAACATCCCTTGAGAGGGATTCCATTGGCCTTGGAGAGGGGTACTCCCAAACGTTTCCCCTAGTGAAAACAAAGGTTCTTTCCAGGGAATGGATTGACCGGGGAAGGGGTTGCCCCTTGTCGACACTGGAGATGTGGTGAAAGGGTTACTCTTAAACCCACCATAAAGTGTGAATAGGGTTGATGTAGTCGACATAATAGTGGATTATGATCCACTACCAATAGAGGCACCCCAACCCCATGCAGCGTTAGGGACAAAAAATTGGAAAGGTTTGCTTCCTACAAATGGGGCTGACAGAGGAATGTGAACTTTACCCCAAGAGATGGCTTGGTAAGGAGATAGAGTGCTCCCCACACCAAAATTCAAAGACTGGGATGCTGGATAAGAACTAAACAACACGTTAATCATGTCCATCAACAAAATTATGTATGAAAAAATGTTTGTTGTTGATAAAAACGATGCAGTTGCACTTGAAATTTGAGTGGGACTGATGATCCAGATTTATGAGAAGAACGAAATGAAACCACAGATTTATAATGTTAACTCAGAGACATAGTGAACAATAACAAAGATACAATAAAAATTGAATTCTATTAAATAAGAAATACGTTGAAAGTTGTAAAATGTAGACTGAAAACAATCTTGCTAGAATGGTAGCAGCTTATCTCTGAGAAGAGATGTGACAGCTATGCTCATTCGCAAGAAGATGAGTAGAATGATGCTCTTAAGGAATTTTTACAATAAACATGAATGCAAAAACCATAGACATATAAAAACCTAAACCTAGGAGATGAAGTGCCAAAATTCATGTGTGCCCCATTGGGGTAAGTTAGTACATCAACTTGTGGGAGTCGTAAATTTTACATAGGATCTTTTTTTAGGACGCACACTATCTCATTAGAAAGGTATTGACGAGGAAATTCATTAGGGTTCTCAATCAGAGCCTTTGGCTATTGTTGAGGTGCATAATCATGAAAAAATGTTTTTTAGGCCCTCAAAATGCCCCAGAAGTTGGGACTGCTGAAAATAGTAAGTTGCCAAAAAATTGTTTTGAGCCAGTTGGACAAGGTGGGTGGCCACTGAGATCCTCCTGGATCAACCAACTCCCTTAGGAAGAAATGGTCTCCGTTAAGTTGAGTGCCCCCATCATATGAGGAAATTTATATTGAATTAGGCCCCAGGTGAGCCACTTGCCTTGGTGTAGGAGCTGCTTTGCTTTGACAACCCGATAAAGATGGATCCTCTGCTCGCGAGTGCCCTTGACCTGTGTTTCCATGATCTAATTAGTGGATTCCTATTCCAAGTATTCACAGTTGAGATCTATTTGTGTCAACTATTCTTGTATCTCCTAGGTGTCCAATAATGGTGGAAAATAAGGCCGAAGAAGGTCCACATTAAACACTGGGTGAAATCCAATTAAGGGGGGAAGGTTGAAATCAAAATCATTTCCACCCACAACCTTGGTGATGGTGTAAGGTCCATAATGGAGTGGACAAAGCTTCTAATGAGGCCCTATAAGGAATTCTTTCTGCAAGTGAAACCAAACTTTTTCACCCACCTGAAACTCATGTGGAACTCGATGTTGATCATGGTGCTATTTGTACTTGTCATTGGACTTCTATAAATATCCTGAACCTGTTGGTGGATGTGCTAGATCCGTTCAATGAACCAGGTGGATTTTTCAACTTTAGTTGGAGCATGTAATGAGTCTCCCTGGGTGGCCACAAGGGGTAGTGCAACATCCATGGGACCCAATGGTTGAAATCCCAACCCCACTTGAAAGGTATTGTGGTCGATTGAGCTATGTATGGATCTATTGTAGCTATGTTGAACATAGGGAAGACTCTCATCCCAGGTGCGGGGGTTATTGGAATTGTACATGCGCGGGATTGCACGATCATCTGGTTGACGACCTCGGTTTGGCCATCCATCTAGGGGTGGAAGGCAGTGGACTTGTTGAGCTTGGTGTCTAGCAGTGACTGGAGGCTTGACCAAAATGTGCTAAGAAACCGTCTATCTCGATCTAAGATAATGGTTTGTGGGATCCCAAATTGTACCCACACTTGTTCAAAGAAGAGCTTGGCAGTGGCCTCTACTGTGATGTTATTTTTGCAGGCAACTAAAATCATCATCTTGGAAAAGAAATCAACAACCACAAAAACACATTTATTTCCCAAATTGGTGGACGAAAGGCCTGACATGTACTCCATTGAGATGGATTCCCAGGGCCTGTCAGGATTAGGCAGAGGAGTGTACAAACCTTGTTTCTTAGTGGTCGGTTTGGAAATAGTGCAGATAGTGTAGGACCAGATATACTTAATGACATCATGTCGAAGTTTTTTCCAGTAGAAATGTCACTGCAACACTGCCACTATCTTTTCCACGTTGAAGTGTCTTACCACCCAACTGTAGTGGCATTCACAAATGAGCTTCGCTTGTCGCTTGATGGAATGTAGAGATGGCCCAGATGGCACAACAACCTGTCCTAAAGATGGAAATTAATGACAACTGTGTGTGTTCCCAACATCTGGTAGGTGTTGGTGAAGTCAGGATCTGTCTCATAGAGGTGGCGCCATCCATAGGTCTTGTGGCCGCAAGAGTCTAGCACTGTGGTGAGTTCCCTACTAGAGGTCATCTGAGGCAATTTGTGACTCAGTTGGTAATTCCTATTTTATACTTGATTTTGAGGTGGAACTTCTACAAATATGTGGGACACTTATGATGGAGGTCATTTTCCAATTTTCCTTGTGTCTGCATGAACTGCATTGGCTTATGATAAGTTTGGATGATTGTCTCCTTCCTGAGAATGTAATGGATCCATTGGCGATAGAATTTCACAATAGAGTACATTTGTTTTTTGTAAGTAGGGTACTTATGAACAACATCTAATAGTGTCTCACTATGATAGGCCACGAGGTGGTCATGCTCAGTGAGGACTGTGCCCAAAACATAGTTTGAAGCATCTGTCTCAATCTCAAAGGGATGTTGCAGGTTAGGTAATGAAAGCAACAGTGATGAGCACAAGCACTGCTTCATATCATCAAACACTTTTTGTTGGGACATGAATCACACAAATGTTTCCTTGCCACCACCCATATTTACTTGGCTGAGGGCCCATGCAATATGGGATAATCCCAACATGAACATGCGATAGAAATTGGCAAGGCCAAAAAAGTTCTGAATCTTGGTGAGCATGGTTGGGGTTGGCCAGTCACATATGACTTGGATATTAGCTGGATCAACATGCACACCATACACATCAACAATGTATCCTAGGTATTGGACCATGTCCATGTCGAAGGAGCATTTTTCCAAGTTGGCATATAGCTTGTTCTACCGAAGAGTGTGCAAAACTTGCTGAATATGCTGCAAGTGTTCTACCCAAGTCTTATTGTAGATGAGGATGTCATCCAAATACACAACCACAAAATAATTAGTGAAAGGCTGCAACATATCATCCATCATCCTCATGAAAGTTGTTGGGGCATTTTTCAAACCAAAGGGCATGACTAACCATTCAAAAAGACCTTCTTTTGACTTGAAGGAAGTTTTCCATACATCTGTATGTTCTATTGGGACCTGATGGTAGCCAGAATTCAGATCAATATTACTAAATTATTTGCCCCCCTTGATTTGATCAAGGAGATCGTCTATTCAGGGAATCAGGTACCGGTTCCTGACTATGATTTTATTTAGGGTTTGATAATCAATGCAAAGTCACTAGGTTCCATCTTTCTTCTGCATCGACACGATTGGGCTTCCACAAGGTGATGAGTTGGGTTGGATGTGCCCCTTG
>CBVK0103869739.1:0-10963 GCA_900067695.1 Picea abies
TCGCTCATTAATAGAAAATTGTGCATTACTGTATCTATGTGTTTATGGTTCCAACTCTAATACATTTATGTTATATTATTGGATATCCGAGATATATCTGTACATTTATTTATTATATGTACGCTCTCATTTCATGCCGAAAATAATCCAGATCAACATATCACAAGGTTGTTGCACCAAATATTCAACAATAATGTAGTTTTGGGTGGTGCAGGAACTTGGATTAGATGTCACTTTTTGAATTGTTCCCTTGTGCGGGTGCAACATTGTGTCAGAAATTGGATTCTCAATCTAAACAGGGGTGGAATATGGAGGAGGAGTGTATGTGTAGGGATGATAAATATCCTTTCCATTAGCATGATCACCTGGAATTGTGTCATAAGACTTTGCTCGAGTTATTAAATTAATTGTCTTAAACATATATACCTCAGAGGTGCTTGAGGAAACATTGCCATGGTGGGAATGACCTGTGTTTCCCCATTGTGAAGGGGTAGGATTTTTTGCAACCAGATGTTGCTGCTGAACCGAGAGAGGGCCAATTAATACTGTAGGTTGGGAGGTATCCTTAAGAAATTTAGCGACTTCCTCACGATGAGGGAAGTCTTTCATGCAGTGGTCTTCCTCACAAATCATGCAAGGAAACTTAACCTTCCTATTCGATTGAGGATCAACATTTTTTGTAGTATCCTACTGGTCAGAATATTTCTTGGATTTACCCTTGTTTTTCTTCTTACCTCCTAGTTTCTAATATGAAGTGGATTGGACCACATTCAGCTCAGAGGTATGATCACGAGTAGAATTAGTTTTGGTGTTTGAAACAAAACCTAGTTTCGAAGCATGTGTTGTTGGATCATTCGATGGGAGAGAATCTTGAGGGATCAGATCATAAAGTGTGTCAGAATGAGATTATACGAAGCCCAAATATGGAGCATGACTAATAGCGTGCTCCTCAGTAACAACACCTACCATGGCAACATCATGGGAAATGCGTGGAATAGTAACTTTGTAAAGAAATCCGCGAGGAGTTGGTACAAAATTGGAGCTTTAATCAACCATATCCATCACCTTGACTCATGAATATGATCCAATATGTGGGTGGAATAGGATTTCTGAAGTGAGGTAAAAAGATATGTATCGGTCTCATACCATATAGGAAATTGGAAATGCATCAAGAAATCCATGACAAGAGAATTAAAGTCGAAAAATGAGTTACGTGACATCTCAATATACCAATTGGTTGTTGCACCTGTGAGTGTTCTCTAAAAAATCCTTAGAAGAATGAAGTCATCCATCAAAGAGTTATAAGAACACCATAAATGGAAAGTTATAACATGATTGTTAGGAAATTCCCCAGGTTTTTTGTCGAATTTTGGGATGTCAGATGACAATTTGGTAGGGATGGAGAGACAAAATAGTGCATGTTGAATGAGATGGTTTTTCAAACATGACAGATTTGGTAGATCTAACGTTGCCAAAAATGGAAGCTGTCAGTTATCATGTGGATACTAGCTATGACCATGTGGCATGGGAACACCAGTAGGACCATATCTGGGTTTTAGCGAGATGGAAAAACTAGATGGTCCTCCCATGTATGGTGTTTGACCTAAAGGTCCCCACGTGTACGATGAATTCCCATGTTGTCCACCCATGTAAGGTGGTTGTCCTGTGTCCACCCATGTAAGGTGGTTGTCCTGATTTTCCACCCATGTATGGTGGTTTTCCTAGTTTTCCACCCATGTACTATGATTGAACAGATGGACCTCCTATGTACTGATATTGACCTGATGGTCCCTCCATGTATTGTGATTGAAGGGACGGTTGTATTGGAATCACAGGGTTTACATATTGATAGGGAAAAGTTCCTTATTGAGGAATTCCCATGGGATTGGGTTGACCCTACAAAGGATTAGCAACTCCTACATATGGCTATCCAGGATACATGCCAATGGTAGTAGGGATAGAAGGACTTGTATGAGCAGATTTCCCCCACGTTTTTTGATGTTGCAACCACATAGGGGTTTTCACCATGGATGAAAGTTCCCCCCCAGTAAAATGTTTCCCTCCAGTTAAAGAATTCCCCCCAGCTAAAGGTTAGCCTCCCATTAAATATTGACCTCCAATGTAGGGTGTACCCACATGTAAGGTTTGAGAAGGAGCCTGAGTAGCTTGTGGAACCATGGTTGATTGAATGAATTGACTACCAACCATATGAACGATGGGATGGCCAAGTAAATTACTTGGTGTGTGCGTGTGTAGAAATGGTGAAGCATGAATATTAACTGACCCATGTGCGAAGGGAGATGTATTCGCAAGTGGTTACATTGGGGTTACCTAGGTCACTGATGTTCCAAATAAATAAGAAGCACCGATAGTCCCAACTATAGTATTTGTGGATAAAGATAAATTTCCAAGTCCTTCAGGAAAACCAAAAAATGATGGGTTTGTGCCAAAATATTGTGTAGTGGTTGAACTAGGCAGTAAATTGTAAGAAGAATAAGCATCAATATATCTCATGTATGGTGAATCAATAAGTGGTAAGCCAAGTTGATAAGTAAAAAGAGGATTCACGTAATATGCAAGGTTTTCTACGAAGGTCGTGATTGGTTCTTCTACGTGTTGTCCACTTCCACGAGGTACGCTCCCAGTCTCAGAAGTTTCATCTGCAATCATTCCTTCCTAAGAAACATTTTTTTGAGGTTCTTGAACTTCAGGATCCATACCTTGTATATTGTGAGATCTTCAATTCAAATAAGCACACTCCTAAGAAAGCTAAAAGAAATCAGCCAAGCAACAGTTGGTTCAAGGATCTTCCGAAGATGGGATGTCAAGCCGCCAATGAATAAATGAGAAGTAGTTACCCCGAACTCCATGTAATATCCTTCTCGATGCAAGTAACCCTCTCTTTCGTGATATCACCCTCGAAGGGTATTGAAAGTGTGATACAACGTCTTCCCCAAGTACCATGGGAATCCCCCCACATTCAACTCTGTAGATACCTAGGAAAGGCCACTAAGATTACCAACTCCCAGTGAGCCTCCGGATGGGTACAATCGACAGTCGAGACCAAATGTATGGGAAAGATATCAAAGTCCAAAATTTTTCTAGAGGATTTAAGACAAGTGGGCTGGAAAAATGCCTAAGGACCTCGAACGGATTCAAGATTCACAAAGCACAGAGACCAAATGAAACCAGTGTCACTTCAAGAAAAACCACTAGTATACGCTCTATCCACTATGATTGGTCAAGCTTTGGAGGGGTGATATCTGTTGCTCTTTCTCACACATCCTCATGTTTAGCCCTTATATTATAGGGTTTTCCTATCTATGCTTATGCAAAAATTGGATTTGTTCACTCTTTAGTATTCTATAGTCTATTTAGTAGTATTGGATGATTTACTCACTTTTCCTAGTCTAAAGACCCTAATAATGTGAGATTGTTGGTGTGCTAAAAACCAAAAAAATTTCTAGTGGATTTTATTAGCGTGTGGTTGATTTTAATGGATTTTACTCAGAAGGGATTTTATTAGCGTGTGGTTGATTTTAATGGATTTTACTCAGAAGGTTCATGGAGATGAAAATGATGATGTGTGAGACACGGCTCCAATAGAATGAAAAAGAATGATATGTAATTATTTCTTTTCGATCAATTCTATGTATCGGAAGGAAAAGAGTTCTATTCTTCTTAATACAAGAAAACAATCAATTTTTGGGAGCAAGATGAAGCCAAAATACCAAGCAAATGTTTCTGAAATTCAAAATGCACATGCAAAAATAGTTCTTTTCAAATGTCTACCAAAACAAATTTTTTAAAGAATGCAAAAATTTCTTTGTTCGATTATGTATGCAATGAGATATGCATCAGAGAACTGAAAGGTAGGATGAACCAAGGGATCTTGTTAACCCAAGGTGACCATAAAATTTCACAAATAGGATAATTTTGAAAAATCAAAGAAATAAATGAAATGAGTGATGAATATTAATTTCTCAATCAAAACAAAGTCAAAGACAAGACAAAAGACTCTGGGATAAAAACCTCTTAACATCAGACTGAGCAGAACCAAGCAAAAACTCATAAATCCACCTAAAAGGAGATACTAGTTCCCATGTTACCAAAGGAACAAAGCGTTGTGGTGCTCCCTAGAAGTCTAAGGGGGGGTGCCAGTTAAGCCAATGGCGCCCTGGTAGCACTGGAGGGGAGTGTTGGTCTTGAAAAATCTTAAAAATGGATTCCAAAAGCTAAAAATCAGTAGATTCTCAGTGAATGACTCTATAAACTCTTCAGTAAAGAAGAGGGAAGGGGAAATAACTCAGAATCAAGCATCAAACAAGCAATATCTAATCACAAGAAAGGATTCAAGAAAAACCAAAGGAAAGACTAGTCAAATTTGGTCCCCAATATGGTCGCCATTTTTCTATTATGAGAAATCTTACACTGTAGACAGGTTAAACTCCCCTTTGGACCAAGACCCCTTCTTTGGTCCAAAGACAGAATAAAAAAATTGGTTTCTAAGTTCCCTTTTAATCTATCTCAATCAATAAAATGAGAGAGAAGAAGAATATGGCGTACCTTATTTCGATGTTTGTCCTCACTGCTCTAATCCTTGGGATTGATCTCCAAGCTCCTTAAAGTAGATAAATTTCTACAAATACCAGCAAAGAAACTCTTCCTCCTAATCTATATGATTAGATGAAGCAGATCTATTTACGAATATTGAAACAACAATAGACAAGAAAATGTAGAACACGTGAATTTGAAGGGAATAGGCCAAGTTTATATTAATTGGAAATCCAATGGAAAGTACTTACAAATCATTTTTGATGATGCGGTAACTTCTCCAAGCTCACCTCATCCAACCCCTTGCAAGAATATCTTACGATCAAAATGATGATACTTCAATAATTTCCTTCCCCTTCATCATGGAAATGCCTTCAATTTATAGGATTGGGAAGCACAACCACCATGAAGTAATAAGGGAAGTGGTTGAGTATATGGCTCCATGAGTTGGGATTTGATCCTAAGATAGTGCCATAGGATAGGATTCGACCCAAAATAGCCTTCCCCCTTAAGAGTTGTCCCTTAAGAAAAGTAGGGATGCGCCATATTTTTCTCTAACCACATTGGCGCTCCCTTTGAGTTAGAGACAAAGTGCCATTTGTTCACATTATGAAAGGTAGGGGAAGTGTTGGTGCTCCCTAAGCATGAGTAGGGGAGCACCACCCTTCATAAATGCCCCAAAATGGTCAAATTTTCCAAGTAAAAGGTGTGGTTCTAGACTTCAAATGGTGGGTTTTCTCTTCAAAACTAACTTAGGGATTGTGACAAATGTGTTTCATGGTGTTGACAGGTTGCAACACTTAGAAAAGTGAACGCGACACTTAGTAAGGTGCATACGACACTTGAGATAGTTCATGTGACACTTAAAAATGTGCATACGTCACTTTGCAACACTTAGTGTGCGACACTTATGTGTGACATTTTGATGTGTAACAAGGAGTATTATGATATAATGATAGATCATCATATTTTATTGATTTAGAGTAAGAAGTAAATCAGGTTTTGATAAAAGACTAGAGCATCTCAGAAAGACTATGTCAAATAAGGCCTTAGAATTTCTTGGTTTGGGTTATGTTTTCATTTCTCGAGATAAAGAATTAACACCTTTGTTAGTGACTCTACTTATTATATTATTCTCAAAATAGATTCTAGGTCAATAGTCACATGCTCAAGTTCCACATGGGAATATTTTATACCATCTATTCAAGATTCAAATAACATTTAGAGGAAATAAAGCCAAAATTAGAGAATCTAATCCCTAATTAGTTGACTTAACTTCTTTCCTTCATGTTATAATTGTTCTACTTCTAGCTTGCTTGGTATAAAGTACTAAACTCCACTTAGTTCTTATTTATTCCATTTACAAACTCATTTATGCACTTTGTTGATATATTTAATTTTCCTTTGATTGAGTTTTCATGTTCACCCCTAACGTTCTTTAGCATTAGGAGGTTTTCTACACCTTTTTCTTGTAAAACTCATTTGGTTAAGAGGAACCTCTTTTATAATATTACTTTTACTCATCCTATACTCAAAAGAACCCTAAATTTGATGGAATATGTTAATCCACCTATTCCACCAAAGCCTTGGATGACTACCTGATATAAATATCCATAGCTTGTTGTAGCCAATTTGCTCCACCCTATGCTTGAGGGATATCTAAAGGCCCTATCCAAGTTCAACAATGATAGTTTATATTGGTTGAGGATCATATGATATATTTTCAAAATTGCATTGATAATTTTGTTGTGGAGGAAGATGATGCATTTAACATAAATTTTTCTAATTTCCTAGAGGGAGGGGAAATAAAGTGGTTTAGAAATCTTCCAAATAATTCCATAATAACTTGGATTTCTTTTCAAAATAAGTTTTTGACTAGGTGGGGTATTAAGAAGGATAATCAATATTTCTCGGCTATTTTTAACTTTGTAAATTGCAAAAATAAGGAATTTGTGAATTAATTAAATAGAAGATTCACAATATTATATCACGAGATTCCTATAGATATAAGACCCTCTCAACCATATGCCATGGTGGCATATCTTCTTGAATCAAGTTTGATTTTTCCTTACATTTGAGGGAGACAAAATCCATAAGCTTGGACTCAATGTTCAGTGATGTTGAAGACCCTGAAATTATTATGAGATCCTCAGGTTTACTATTGGGAAGTAGACAAGAATTCAAGGATAAAATGGAATTAAAAAAGGAGAGCCTTCCTCTTCCAACCCATCTATCTTAAAAAATATTGTAGCTGAGGAAGTCACAAAGTTCATATGATATTTTTCCACCAATTTGACTCAAATCAAAGCCTCATGCAAGAGATTAGAACTATATACTAAGGAACCAATCCTAATTCATGAGGCTTCCAAATATCCAACAATGAGAGTGAAAGGCTAAAGGACAATAATTTCTTCACATCCTCAAGACTTATTATAATTTTGTATCCCTTAGGCCCCATTTTGTGGCATATCTTGATGGGTCCTATTGAATCCCTTTTCCTTCTTCCCCTTCCTGTCCTTATCCCCTCTTCTTTATCACCATTCTTCCCTCCTCTATAAATTTTCTTTCCCATATATCCCATACATCCTTCCCTTTCTTGGTTTTATCAAACTTACCATACATAGTCTCTTTTTCCATTTTCATGGGTTGGCAGACTCACAAAATTGTAGACGTGTATTATGTTTCCTTTTCTTATAAGATCAGTCTTCCCCAACACTTATTCTATTTTATATATCATGGACTCATGGACTTGCGGACTCGTGGACTTGGATTTTGTTCTTTTTCACTTCTCACAAGTCATTTGATAAACGCCAACACTTAACCATTTCACAACCACTTCATCTATTACGGACTCACAGACTCATGAAATTGCATTTTCATTCCCAACTTTCACTCTGACTCTCCACTATGACGTGTCCCTTTCTTTCACATTTTTTGAGTCACATTTAATGTTATTCTTATGGGCTCAACTGCTAAATTCATTTATGAAAACGTTGTTAATTAATGATGTTTATATCAAGGAAATTCACATTTATCTCAAGTTAATACTTTCATCCAAATAAATCTAACTTAAGGGTCACTTTACTTCTTTAGGTTGAATTACAAGGAAGTTCACTAACTTGTCGAAGACAACCATGAGAGAACAACATTTCTGCAAGGATACCTTGAACATGTTCGCCAGAGAAGACCAAAACTACCATTAGTCTAGGTCATATTGGTACTATTCAAACTTGCTGAATAAAGAAAACAATAAACTCTGGACATCAGGGATATCTCTTGTCAGTTACGTCCCAGATATTTTTGAATGCTAATATATCATCACCTGGTGTTTCTATAAACTTGTCTAGAAAAAAATAACCATCCCATTGCTAAGTGAATCCCCTGTTGCATTGGCACCTTCAGTGTTCAAGAAGATGTTGAGATTGTTGGAGCCAAATCTAGTCTACAAAGGGGAAGAAGCCAATAATTTTCTGAAAAGAAAAAGTAATGGAATAGAACTTCTACATGAATACCTACAAGATATTGCCTCAATTTCAGAAGACATATCTAGGATTCAGGTTATTTCTTTAAAATACCCATATAAAGAAATTGCTTGGTTATTCACCCTATTTGTTGGTAAAGATTCTACAACAACTATTCCTCGATTGGCATTGTATATGCTACATTTCACTGTTCAAGAGAAAAAAATATTCGACTGGGTGAGGATTATCTCAAATGAGGTTACTATGCAGCTAATAAATTTCAATACTAAGAATAAGTTTTATATGGAATATTATTTGGTGTGCATCATCACTTACTGCCATGTTTTTAAGGGATTAAGAATTGCTAAAAGGGTAAAATCAAAGGTTGACCCTGTAACTATGTGGTATCAAGATCTGTGGAGACAAAAGGTTGGCCATCATTTTTATTAAGTATATAAGGATTTCATGTATGAGTTTAAAAGGTTACTATTTGGAGAAGATACTTCACGACTCTCATTAGAAGCCTCAGATTTTTTGAAAGGAAAAGGAATTATTGAAAAAATGGATAATTATAATATCATCATGGTTTTTTGTTCTCACAAAAAACCCATGTCTCTTCCATAATATGTGTTTGACAAATTGTTTGTTATAGAAGTGGAAAGACAATATAAATTGTAGTTTCATACCTTTTAGGAGAAAATAAAAAAGTATTTCTTCTCTTTGCCCTGGAAGGTTGGAAAAATCATCATAAGAGGAATTGATAAGATTGATGAATATGATTCCTACTTTGACCATTTCAACATGAGGTTTGCAGAGGATATCAAGGGGTTTGACCATGATCACATTTTTTACAATAATATAGTTGCATTCGAGCTCAATACCTCACTCATCAACACTCTTATATATGGAGAAGAAGAGGGTGGCAATCATGACCGTAATGTTCAAGAAGTTGATAGAAATCCCGACAATATAGAGACTATCATAAGCATCGCAGGCCCCCATAACGAGAGAGGTAATCCCTCCAATGAAAAGAGTGATCAATCACTCGTTATTTCTTGAAGAAGTGTTCTACCCAAGGTAAACACTCAACCCGAAATGACCCAACAAAGAAAAACCTAGAGCAGTAATTCAGGGGACATCGAAGAGAAAAACCCTCCTTAGGGGAATTTAGAAAATCCCCACAAATTAAAGGTCAAAAGAAAAAGAACCAATTCTCAGCAAGGGGGAGGAGAAATACATGCACCTAAACCTGATATGTTGTTGGATGACATGGACCTGGATGTGGATATTGAGAATATCAACTTCCCCGATGAAGAAGATAATATTTCTACCCTTGTCAACAAGGATGAGATTTTTTCTGATGAGGAAAATTTTGTTGTTCAGAATGCCTCGTTTGATAAATATTCTAAGAAAATTATTTTTGAGAGGACCTCAAAGAGTAAGAGGGGGAAAATGAGGTCTACCATTGATACTCAAAAAATGTTACCATCAAAGTTGTCTTCCATTCATAAGGTCATAGGGGATGCATTGGACTTTTCAATTGCTAATATGGAGGAAAATTCTCAAATAAAAGAAATATTCAAGGAATTGGAAGCAACTCTTATGCTTCCACCCATTCTTGCTACCCTAGTTTCCATGATTAAGCTTGATAATAGTTTTAAATAAATCTTAGGATCAAGTTCAAGAGTTAAAGGAATTTAAAATTTTATTATTTCCACTCGACATTTTGTCGAGGAAAATATAAAGAAAAGGATATCATTGATTTTAGAGTTATGGGATATGGAAAAAAGATTTGCCTCTCTCGGCCTCAGAGTGGATAACACTAAGGAATATTTGGGTGCAGATCTGAAAATTGATGAAGGTTTTTATGTTGATGGAGTTGAAATGTTTTCAGAAAAGGTCTTAGCAATGACAGACCATATGAGAAAACAAGAAGATCTACCCTCTCAGAGCCGTATCAAACAATTAAAGGCCTATTGGATTGAAATAATCAATGTTTTAAAGGGATTGTTAATGCAATTAGATGATGTGTCACGAAAGAGAAAAAAATCATATTCAAAGATTATTGTCTTGGATATTACTGGCACCACCATTGAAGTCTTGAACCTGAAATATATTTCATATTCAATGCTTATGATGTGACAAAAATTTGAGGAACAAATTGAAGGACTGAAGAAAGCATCAGTTGAAAAGTTCGACACTATGGTTGAGTTCACACATAATGATAACGACAATTGGCTTGTTGAATATGCCAATAAGAATGAAGAGATTGAAAATACTTTGAAACACATATCTATTGGCTATACAAAATTCGAGCACGGGTTGTTTCATATTAAATTGAAGCAAGAAGTGACCGTTGCTCCATTATGGGACTGTATTAAAAAATGTTTAAACAACTCTATTGTCAAGATTTTCAAAATATTTTCAAAATACTGGCCCTCTAACTGCCACAAACAAGAGTACAAAATACACAACAAGAAAGTAAAGGGAGATATTCCATCATAGTAAGTCTATGTTTATCACATATTTCTTTCCTTATCAATTTTTTCATCCAACTATTCTTCTTCTTTAACTAGAAAAGTATAACCAAAACTTGATCAACTTCCACTGTCTTCTTTCTAGATCCCGTTGTTTGAGATCCTCCCATGCTCCTCATTATACTTCATATTTTCTTGTACATGTTTTATTTATGGTCCACGGGAGCCCTAATCCCAGTCCATTTGACAAATGCTTAAATTTCATGCACAGTAACATACATTATTATTTTTGAGAAATCCCAAAGAACCAATTCAGGATCAATTTTAAGTGTATTTTATAAATTTGAGTTTTGAGTATAAAGTATTTGAAATTGATCTATCATAATCCTTTTTTGATTTCCATAAGTATTACTCTTTAAAATTTCTCTCATGCAAATGGACCATCTTTTTTTTTTTTTGTTAGTTTGTTCG
>CBVK0103869777.1:0-12597 GCA_900067695.1 Picea abies
GTCACATAACTAAGCTCAAAGAAAGATACTCACAATAACACCATATAATAATATCAATGAATAACTGGTGCACTTATTACAAAGGAGTTTAACTCATATATCATTGTTCATTAATCAAATCATTTCCACTTATGAATGTGCGATAAATTGTTTTACACAAAAAATGAACATTAACATATTCTAAAGTCATAAAGTGAATTTATTACGTAGTAAGCTTTGTATCTCTAATAAGATGGCCAGTTGAAGAAAAATCCCTCCAAAAGTGTAGTGCCTCATCATTTTGGACTTTTCTTATTTGACTTTAGATTATGATTTTTTTATTGGATTAGAGTCAACAATTATAGGACCAAGATTCACTAAATCAAATTGTATATATTGACAATTAGGCATTTTTGTGACACTAGTGATTAGACATGTTAGATTTTTTTTTGTTTGTTTTGACACAAAATTATGACCTTATCTGTAGATATACACTATTATAAAATATCATGTTGTTATGAACTTGAAGGTTTAATAACTCTACTCACACTCAAAGTGTAGAGTTTCAAGGCACACAAAGAACACAAGATAAATACAAAAATTATTAATAATAAACAATGGTTGATGGATGATTGAAACAATGATAAGGACATGTGTATAAATGCACTAGAGGTGATAATTCATGCATTGTGGGAAGGGGTTACTTATCACACTAATTAAAAACAATCATTTATGATGACTTATGACACTAATGTTTGTTTTAGTATTACACTTATTATATATTGGTAATATACATTTAGGTACATTACATGTCCCCCTAAGAATTCTTCATTCTCGAAGCATGGTAAAGAGGCGTTGATGCCTATTTGTCCCCTAAATGCATCCTTATTTAGTACACTATCTTTTGTAGAAACATTGGTAGTGCCCTAGGGTCGAGGAAACATGATGATAGGATCTTTGAAGTTGTTTGCAACAATGCCACATGGTAAAGGAATCAATCCATCTTAGCTTAATTTTCTCTGATACTATGTGTTGGTCAAAGCCTCTAATGGATCTTCTTGTCTTGTGACTCCAAGTAGGAAGTTGAATTTGAATCCAAGTTGAATCTCACCCCATTGAAAAATCTTACCACTCGTTGTCATAGCATGAAGTGGTGCTGAGATAGCTGAAATGATGCTACGAGCTTTATTGAATATTGGGAAACTTCCACAAAACTCATAAATTCCATGACATTAGTAGAAGTGGGCCATTTAAGGATTGCCTTCATGTTTTCAGGATCAATTTTCAACCCACCTCCACAAATCACATGCCCCAAGTACACCAAGCATGGTTAACAACATTGATCATTTAGTGATTAAATATAAGAATGGCACAACCTACAAGTTGGATAATTTTATATCTAGACCATAAGTACCAAAAACTACAACAATGGGAGTCATTATGCACCTTGTTGAAGTATTCATCTAAAGTACTCATCCAAGTGGTGACCATGTCATATCACCATAATTCAAGTATGGTGAGTTAGTAATGTGTGGAAGTCCACTAGAGACTTCTAGAATAATCATGGAGGTTCCAATAGGGTTTCAAAACTCTAAACTTAACCTTAATTCTAGCTATCAAAAGCCTAGCAGAATAGGGGAAAATGGTTCATTTTTTCACTCGCCGGGCTCCACTGCTCCATATTTTGAGTAGGAGAGTGGAGGAGATGCTAATACAACATATAATACATAAGCATATTGCAGAGGACTGTAGAAGGCCATAGTCTCTCATGGTTTCATAGTAAGCATTGAGGACTGTAGAAGGCCATAGTCTCTCATAGATTCATAGTAAGCATTGAAAGCTTTGTAATCTTTATTGTAATATCCATAATATTGAATTAGGATGAAATACACATATTTTCATATGAATGTTGGTTTCCTATATGGGTTGAGGGTAAATATTTGCATCCCATTGTGTGCCTTTGCTATTTTAGTGTATTTCATACGTCGCAATAACTAAAGAATATGAATGATGTGCTTTTATTTCATTTGAAGTGTTAAAAATACAAAAAGCTAGTTGCACAATTGAACATAGGGTCACCATAGTCATTTCAAGTTTAAATTTGTTTTGGTGAGTTGATAAATGGAATAATCAAGACAATTTATAGATCAATACCTTTTTCCTTCGATTTAAGGGCACTTGTTCTTTGTTACTTCTGATGATTTTTTAGTTGATGAAACTTTAATACTAGTGACATTTTGTTTTTTGGTTTCTAGATTATATACGTGTATCTTTCTCCATAGTTTGATCCTTAACTATACTGATTGAAGATTCAAGTAGGTCAAGTTTCTTTGTTGAACTTTGGAATGAATATGTATTTATGTTTTAATTTCTTAAATTCCTTAATCAAGATTTCGTTAAGTTTTTAATTGAATGATTTCATTGCCCTTATGAGCTAATATCTTGCCTTTTTTTAAGATCTTGGTTTTGTTCTTATGAGCCCTTATATAGTATTGTTGGTATCTTTTTGTTTTAACTTTTAATTTACCAACTATATAGTATTGTTGGTATCTTTTTGTTTTAACTTTTAGTCTATCAGCTATATCATAATTTTATATTTATAAGAGCTACCTTACTGGAATTCACTTCGATATTTGACAATTTTTTTCCTAAATTTTCACATTTATTCTTGTTCTATGCAGTACAATTTTTTCATTGATCCAATAATTGCAAAGAATTCTTTTCTTCCACTCTCCATGTTGGTTATAATGATTAAAATGGTACCCTTGAATTGTTGTTACAAATATTCGAATCATTGGTTGCAACAACTAGAAGTTTATTTTAGCGTTCACCATATAGATGAAAAGTATAATATTTCATTTGCTAGATTGAAGTTAGAGGGCCAGGATTTAACCTAGTGGGAAATCCACACATAAACACTTAGGCCAAAAGGTGATCTTGCAGTAACTGGGTGGGAGGAATTCAAAACCCTCATCAAGTCCCAATTCTAACCTATTAGGTATGTAGAGGAACAATGGATCCAGTCGCACCACTTCCAGAAGAGGCATGGGTAGAGTGTACAAGAGTACACTACTGAGTGAAGAAAGATGACCATCATGTTGGGTATATCTCCCAAGAACCAATATGTACTCGTAAAGTATATGGGGGGTTTACACAATCATCTACAAAAGTAGGTGATGCTCTTCCAGTCAAGGACAGTGGATGCAGTGTATGTCTAGGAACAATCTGAGTAGCCTTCATCACCAGGAAGAGAAGGAGATGACCAAGCTCTTCCACATCAAGATTCAGGTCAATAAGACCAAGATAGATGTTATGTTTGAATTTGGTTCACATTTGAATCTCATAATATTGGATTTGGTAAAAAATCTTGGATTGTAGGTTCACAATCATCTTAGCCCTATCCATTGGGTTGGGTAAACAAGGATGTATATATAAAGATAACGAAACAATGTAAAATTAAATTTGCTATAAGTGTTGATTTTATTGATGAAGTGGAATTGGATGTAGTACCTGTTGATGTATGTGGAGTAGAGTTTGGAAGTGCTTACATATATATGAGGGATGCAATATTAATGTGGAGAGCCAACCAATACTAACTGATCAAGGATGGGAATTACTACACCATCAATGTGTATAAAGGCAATTCAAAGATCTCACTGGTAAGTGCCAATCAAGACAAGAAGTTGATTAGTTCTAGTAAGAAATATGTTTTACTTAAATCTTAAGATAAAATCAGTCTAATGATGAGTCAATGAGAGTGAAGGAATCCCTGGAGGGGTGTACTAAAGAGCATAAACAACACTTGGAGGAGTTGCTACAAAAATACAAAGGACTATTCTAGAAGCCTAAAGGGATACCGCCCAATAGGGAAATGGATCACGGCATATAGTTGTTTCCAGACTACCCATTGTTGAATATTAGGCTGTATAGACAATCCATTCTAGAAGTGAATGAAGTGAAGAAGAAATTGCAACAGTTGTTGGAGCAGGGTGTAATTCGACCAAGTACCTCACCTTTTGGGTCAACCATCATAATTGTTCTCAAGAAGGATGAGACTTCGAGAATGTGTATCAATTACAGGGCATTGAACAATATTACATTGAAAAATCAGTACCCCCTACCAAGGATCGATGGTCGATTGGACCAATTGCAGCATGCCAAGTACTTCACTAAGCTACACTTGAAATCAAGATATCACCATGTACAAGTCAAAGAAGAAGATACCTTGAATATTTCCTTCAAGACAAGGAAAGGTTTTTACGAGTGGCTGGTTATGCCATTGAGTTTATGCAATGCACCGACTACATTTATGAGACTAATGAATGATATTTTACACCCTTATCTAGATTCATTTGTTATTGTCTATTTGGATGATATAATGGTTTATAGTGCTACCTAGGAGGAGCATATGTAACATCTTATGATAGTGTTACAGACTCTAAAAAAGCACCAAATGCTGAAAAATCTCAAGAAATGCGAGTTTTCTTAGCAATGCTTGGTGTATTTGGGTATGTGATCAGTGGAGGGGAGTTAAACATAGATCCCACAAAGATGGAGGCCATAATAAAATGGCCAATTCCTACAAATTTCACTAAAGTTAGGATTTTATTTGGGGAAACAAAATACTTGTGAAAGTTCATTGCTTCATTTTCAGTGGTAGATGCACCACTCCACACCATAACATCTAGTGGTAAGAGATTTAAGTGGGGGAAGAATTAGCAGAAGGCCTTTAATGAGATGAAAAGAAAGATTAGTCAAGCACTAATGCTCTCACTACCAAACTTGTAGATATTTTTTGAAGTGGAGACAGATTTAAGTGGCTATGTCATGGAAGCAGTACTGATGCAGGGAGGAAGGTCCATCTGTTATCATTTTGAAGTATTTCATGCAGAAGTTATCAACTACCCTACCTACGTAAAAGAGCTCTATGGCTTGGTACAAGCTGTCAAAAAGTGGAAACACTAACTGATGGTAAATGATACCATCATCCACATAGATCACCAACCACTATAGTATTTGCAGGCCCATAGTAAGCTGCAAAAAACTAGACATTACAAGTGGATGGGGTTTTTTCAACAATTTCATTTGGTCATAAAGTATAAGAAGGGTAACACAAATAATTTCAACAATTTCATTTGGTCATAAAGTATAAGAAGGGTAACACAAATAATTTGGCAGCCATGCTTTCACGACCACTCACATATAATATTATATCTTTGGGAAATTTAGTGCACATGGATCATTTTACCCATGATGCATACAAAGAGGCATACAAAGAAGATGACAACTTCAAGGAGGTGTTTCAGCAGCTACATGGCCAAATTCATATAGAATAAGGTGATGGAAATGTTGATTATCATTTCCAAAATGGTTTACTCTACAAGCTTGACAAGCTTTGTGTTCCTAAAGGTGAATGATTACAACTTATCAGATAGGCTCACACCTCCATGGTTGTAGGAAATTTTTGTGTTGGGAAGATAGTTGTCAACTTATAGAGATATGTGTATTGGCCCAGAATGCAATAAGATGTAGCACGATATATTAGAGGATGTATATTTTGTTGTACCAATAAGCCCAACAACATGGAGCAAGGTCTATACCATCCCTTACTTGTACCCACTCGACCTTGGGAAATCATTTCCATAGATTTTATGGAAGGTTTACCAATAACCAGGAAGGGGCATGGAAATATATTTGTTGTAGTAGACAGGTTCAACAAAATGTTCATTCTCGTGACTTGTAAAAATACCATCATTGGACAAGAAGCAACAGATAAGTTCTTTGAACAGGTCTGGTGCACTTTGGGATACCAAGGAGCATAATATCATACAAGGATACCATATTTCTCAATGCATTTTGGACTACGTTGTGGGAGAAGATGGACACTAAGTTGAAGAGTTATACAACATTCCATCCACGGATATATGGGAAGATAGAAGTAGTCAACAAGACATTGGTGTGGCTTTTGAGGGGTTAAAATCAGAATCATCCAAATACTTGTGATGAAAATCTGATTTATATGAAACACTCTTATAACAGAGCAGTCACACTTCTACTGGTAAGTCCCCTTTTGAAACTTGCTTCGAATATTTTCCACCTTCACCCTTAGATGTTGTATATGTATAGTAAGGAGGAGTGAAGGAGGACCTCATAGGAGATTCTATAAAGGTAGAAAATTTTGTTGAGAAGATTAGGTAGATCCATTTGCAATTACAAGAGACACTGAAGAAGTCATAGGAAAAGTACAAGGCTAGACATGACCAACAAAGAATAGAGAAAATATTTAAAGTGGGAGACAGAGTATGGTTACAAATGAATAAGGAAAGACTACAGGGTCTTGATAAGAATATCAAGGATCTATGGTATATTCCTTTTGAGGCATTAGAAAAGGTTGGATATAATTCCTACATAATCAATATATCCCCATACATGTGCATTTAATTAGTATTGAATGCGGATAATCTCAGACTCTATGAGCCTTCCATGTTGGATCAGGAGGAGGAGGAGTAGATCCTATATTCCATAGAGAATTTAGCACCAGATGCTTAGGAAGAGTTGAAAAAAGACACAGTTTTGTAGAAGCAGTCCAAAACTACAAGACATGGGTAGCATGACCTTTAACAAATTGGTTTGAAAGGACAACTTCCAAGAAAAACAAAGTGGTACTCTAGGGAGAAGGTAGAGGAAAATTTTCCTCACCTCATTTAGTAAAGATTTTGGGGACCAAAATCCTCCCTAAACTCATTTAGTAAAGATTTTGGGGACCAAAATCCTCCCTAAATGGGGAGGTATGATCCATATTGTATCATTATATTATTTTTAGTATATCTCACTACCTTTTGGGTGGAAAAATTGGAGGAATCAACTTGTAGTGCCATTTAGGTGGCTAGTCCAAATTTGGAAATTTGGGTCCAAAAAATAGTCAGAATTATTCCGAAGCGATTTTGAGGCATAAACCGAACTTTATTTTGGTCCAAACTTTATTATGTTGGAATTCGATAAATTATACATGTCGATACCTTTCCAACATCCTAGATCGTTCGTCAATCAAAGTTCGTATGAGAAAGTTATGCCTCCCGTAAGTTTGCCTACCATATTTAACACCATGGTGTGAGTGGATGCCACATCAACCTCCATTACTGTGACATGTGGGGATAGCCACGTAGTTTATTTTCTAAGAACATTCTAGGAGGTCCAAAACCTTATCACAATTGAAGGTTTAGGAAGTCAAAAGCCTATCCCTAGATGTCTATCCGGCTATGTTAAATATTGGGCTATTAAGAGGAGAAGAGGTTCCATTATTTTGCATTGTATCTTGTTCCATAGATGAAAAAAACATTTGAGAGTGGTATTATGTGAGCATAATAGAGGAGGAGAGATTTTGTAGTAGCCATACATTCCATAGGTCAAAGTCAACTCCATAGAGAGGGACTCTTTCTTTGTACTTGCATCAGTTTTTTACCAGAGAAAAGAGAGTAGAGCAACCTCACCTTCTTATCTGGCTTCACCTCCTTATCCTTTATTGGAAGCAACATGTGTGTCCTTCCATTCTTCTCTAGGGTGTATGTGTTCATTTGCCCATCATGAATCACATTTCTGTCATATTGCCATGGTCTATCCAGCAATAGATGACAAACATCTATGGGAATAACATCACATAAGATCTTATCATTATAGCCACCTATTTTGAATTCAACCAAGCATTGTTTAGTAACAGTTACCTCGTGTCCTTTGTGTAGCCACGAAACTTTGTATGGGCTTGGATGATCAGTCATCTCCAGCTCCAACTTCTCTACAATCTCCGTAGATACGAGATTATCTGTGCTACTACTGTCTATGATGACCTTGCACACCCTATCCTTGGTCTTGCAAGTTTTTCTGAAAAGTCTGGTCCTTTGGGCTAAACTTTCCACCTCTTTCTCAGGTGTCAAAATTACTTTTCGCATTATAAGCGATCTTCCGCCTTCTGCATCTTCGGCCTCTACATCCCGCCTCTGTGCCTCGGTGATGTGAGCTTCCCCGATGTCCTTCTTCTTTTCTGGACACTCATAAGACTTGTGCCCATTCTTCCCACATGTGAATCATGTAATCACTCCACCTCTTCCTCTTCCTCTACCTCTAGTACGAGGAAAAGTGTTGTTGTCAGCATATCCTCCTATTTGTTCATTATGTTGCCCTCTCTGTTCAACATATGGCCCTCGCTGTGAGGTTCCACCTCTCTCAACTTTTCTGTTCAACATATGGCCCTCGCTGTGAGGTTCCACCTCTCTCAACTTTAACCTGAGGATTCTTCCACTCCTCCTTGGGCTTCTGATATTTCTCCTGGGCAACTGCTTTGCCTCTGGGCTGACTTCTGACTCGGCCCCTCTGACCTTGCTTACGGCTCAGCTTCTCCTCAGCTTTCAGAGCCATCTGATAAGAATCCTCCACCATCCTGATGGTAACCATGCTCATCTTGTCCTAGATATCGTATCTCAGGCCATTCATATATCTGGCTACCTTCTCATCATCGCTCTCCTGATGATCTGCCCTGATGTTTAGTCGATAGAATTCCTCAGTGTATTCTTTCACTGTCATCGGCTTCTGTCTCAAGTTCTGCATCCTCTTAAACAGAGTAATTTGATAATCTCTCGAGATGAATTTCGCTTTCATCTTCACAATCATCCTGTCCCAGCTCTTGATCTTCTGCTTGCCCTTGCAGAGTCTATCAGCTTGTAGCTCATCCCACCATAATGCGACGTGTCCCTTCAAGCGTGTGACAACATGCTTGACTTTATTATCCTCTTCGACATCTTCATAGTTGAAGTAAGTATCTAGAGCTCTAATCCAAGAGCTCTAATCCAGTCTAGAAGCTCCTCTACATCCAAGTTTCCCTCGTAAATTGGAATGTCCATCTTTGCCCTTGCACCCATCCTGGAAATAGCTCTGATCAAATGCTCATTTGATGCATCTTCGGCGACAACTTCTTCTTCGTGTTCAGCCTCAGCTTTGCTTTCAGAATCACTCAGATCCCCTGCACTGGCTGTGCGTCTTTGCGATGTCTCCATGTCTTCGAGTCTGGCTCAGAGATCACGCATTTGTCTCTCTATGGCTGGATCTGCCATCTGCCTTCCTCTTCGTCGTGGTATTTCCCTATCTTCTGGATCAGGTGACTGTCTATCTCTTCTCGGTGGCATGGTGAATTCTCCTCTTCTCTGCTATAGAAAGCAAAGAATCTTTCTGTGCTCTGATACCAACTTGACGCAGCACACACCCACAGGGCACACCCGCTCACATGACCTTCTCTTCCTTCTCAGCCTCAAAGAACTCAAATGTCCTTCTATTTCCCTATCGGGAAATCTTCACCCATAGGACTCTCGTATGATCTCCTCTCTTTACTTATCGGGGAATCAGACTTTGCAGTTTCGCGATGTCAGTGGTCGAGGGCTGGTGTTTTGAATCCCCGAGACCCGATATCTCAGTCAACATTGACCTTTCCCTTACCTGTCGGGACTTATTCTATCGTGATTTCACTACTCGCGATGTCGAACATGTCATTTTACTGACTCCCGACTCTCTATATGCCGATTACCTGACATGCGTGCGAGTTGACCTTTTAATGTCCTTTCACCTCTATCGAGAATTCGGGGTTCGCAATTTCGCTAATCCTGATGCTATTGTATCGGGACTTCTCGCCACGAAACCCCGATAGCTTGTGCCACCTGTCCTCCACTTGCCGACTCAGCTGTGGCCCACACTATTTATGTAGCCGTCGGGATATCACATATCACAATATTGCAATTCCCGTTACCAAATCTTTGACTCTTCTCTCACAAAATCTCAATAGGCGATTTCGTGAATAATCCAACGGTCCTGGCTGGCTTGGATCAATGAATTTGTCTATCCTGAGCTTAATCCTTCAGGAATACGCCAATGTATCTCCCTTGCACCTTTGTGAGATCTGACGACCCACAGGGTGTCGCAAATTCTCCTCGGAGGATTCTGACCATCCGTTCCTTTCTGATGAATTTTGTGAAATGACCAAGTGTAGCTCCATGGGACTCATCCGCCTACTCGCAAACTTACGACGCCTCTTAAACCTTCAAGGCACCACTTGTCTGCACCGTCCTTCAACAAACCCAAAGTCCTATCCTTCCTGAGTTTTTCCTCAACTCTGCGTCTTCTTAGGAAGACCTCTTGCTTGCACTCCCTGCGGAAACCTTCAGACACTTCCTAAGTGTTGAAGTCTTTTGACTCTGTGAATTCTTGCAGCAGTAGTCCCTTGATACTTCACTCAGGTTCACAACCCTAAGATTCTTACCCAACCTGCGCACTTCTTGCATGACTCCTGTGCCCAACTGCACCCTTTGGGATGAATGAGAACAAAAGCTATCTCTACCTGAACCCTCTGTCAACGCACTCCTTGTGGACGCTTCAGTGACACTCCTTGTAGGAATCCTCTGGCTCAAATAGAGAAACAATTGAAACTCATTCCGTCTTCCTCTCTGACTTCAATTCAAACGTGAAATCATATACATACCATATCAAAGCAAATGCATAACAGGAAGTAAACATTTGTGAGTATATCAACATCAATACACAGAGAACAGACACAAAACCATGAATTTGAATAAAAAATCCTTCTATTAATTCAAATATCTGTACATGGGTGTTTTCAAACAGCTCTCTGCATGCTCTTGCTCTTCCTAGATAATGTTACAATAGACAATGAGGGTGTCTATATCCCGTTTCCTTCTTGCTCTCCAGAAACTATCTAATCTAGAATTAATTTCTATCTAACTGCAGTAACTATCTTAAATGCCTCCTACCTAATAAGGACGAGAGCTAAAGGCTCAGATTACAATATACAAGTGCACCTCTTCTTAAATGACTTCATTTAAGATCACACATCATCTTCAAAGAAATTTCAAAATTTTTGCTAGCTTGTCCAGCTGTCCTCTGCTTCCGCGCTGGCTCGCTTGACGTGGGAGATGCTCCTGCATCATAAGACTTTGTCATACGACCCAATTTTGTAAGTTGTTGAGATGTAGAGGGTCATAAGGGTAGATCTTGAGGGTTAGATCATAGGCTGAGGAGCTTGGTGTGATCTAGTCCGCCTCATAATAGATCTCAACCTGACTAAAACTGAGCTTTAAAGCACATGGCGTTGTAGTTTTGGAACTACCATAATAGAAGATATGATATCCAAATCTTTGTGGATGTAGCCCAGGGGGGGATGAACCATGATAAAACCTGTGTTATGTGATTGAATGGATGTGTCTCTTTTATTGTTTATGAGTGGATGTTAGAATGATGTATGAATGAACTAATCAGTCTCATTCCATTACATGTATGAATGAGAATCCCAGTACATTGCTTAATAAGTAAATATAACTCTCAGAGTGTACTTCACAGATATCTATTCAGTCCTAGATTGCAAGCACTTGAGTATTGCAGTCACCCATTAAGATTATCTCAGGTGAGACTGTGCAATGCACCCTGTGTACTGTGTTTCCTTCTGGGTTACCAGGAGGGCTGATAGTTTTAGAGGCTTTCTTGGATCCTTGGTAGACTTGAACCTTGGTCTATCACGTTAAAGGTATAGAGTAGATAATTAAACCAACACGTGCACTAATGGAAGGCATTGTAATTTCAAGGATATTTTGACTTTCATTATTAAAAAAAAAACATAAAATTAATATTATAAATTTTGAAAAAATACACCGCAGTAGAACAATGGGTTCGCTACAATTATACAAATTTTTAGAAGAAAATTCCATTGTTAAGTTACTCAACACTTGCACTAACGGAGACATAAACCTTATATTTTTCTAGAAAAATTACATACCTACTAGAAAAACTCAAATTTCACATAGTTATTCACAATTTCTATAAATAAAAATTGTATATTTGGAAAGCTAATTCAATTTCCTACATTTCATCTTTTTACACCATATTCAAATTCATTATAAAAGTACCTTGAATAATCCCTCCAAGTTAACAGATTTATTTTTTTTCATGTTTGCATTTCCATTGACGCATCATGAAAGACCATCATTAGCTTGCACATTCCCTTAGGCATTGTCAATGCTAAAGAATGTAACAGTTGAGATTAAAGGGGAGTGTTAAAGCATATAATCTTTATTGTTGACCGAGTATGAATAGATTAGTTAGTTGGGTGATTAGTTGATTTGGTATTTTTCTATTTATGGAAAGTTGTTAGCCAGTTATTAGTTGTGACCATATCAAACCTATAGGGTTTCTAAATATCTATTGTAGAGCATCTATTTAATCATGAGAAGGGTGATCCATGCCCCATAATTTTTCCAATGTTTTTCTTCATATTTGTCTTTTCCTATTAGATTAACAAGTTCTTCTAGACAGTAAAAATGACTAATAAGTGTGAGAGAAGTCACTAGCATTTGTGACCCAAAAATCCATGACTGAACAAGGGTAATTTTTCTCAACGATTTCATGGTCGAAAGACATATAAGTTCCAAGATAACCTTGATTTGGTCATCATTGGGTTTAGGGCCCATAGTATTTTTGATGAATGTAGCTATGTGAGTCATTCTCCAGCTTATAAACATGTGAGATGTGGATCATTGTAGCTATGTGAGTCTTTCTCTCATCTTACAA
>CBVK0103869796.1:0-11929 GCA_900067695.1 Picea abies
TTGGAAGGTTGATTTCCAATTATACCAACCTCCCTTATGCTTGTCCTCATTAAATATGGGATAAAACAAGAAGAAATTGAATACATAGGTTGGAGAATAGATAGAAAAGAGAGGGCATGGGTTGGAAAAAATGAGTGGAAAAGAGGTCATGGTTTGTTTTTTAGAAAAAATAATATGTGTGTGTTAACAACAAACACATTCCTTTTACACATAGAACAAAATCTACATGGAGAGAAAATTGGAAGTGAGATGGGCACTGCAGGGAGGTTGGGCAAGAGGTGAAGCAATAGTAAGAGGAACATGTGCACATTTCTAAAATTGACAACACGCATTGTTCATACTGTAAATTTTTGAGAAGCAAGTTCATGCACCTTCCCATATATAAAATTATACAAATGTCTTTTGGTTTATATGTCACCAATATCTACACTCTAAAAATCTATTTTGATTATTTCAAAGCTCTCAAATCCTACATTAGCATATGACATCATAAGTTCAAGGTTTCACAAATCTTTTTTAATTTTAAATAATTATAAAAACAAAATTAATTATTTTGCCAAAAAATCTATGTTCTAGTACAAGCTAGATACACAAATGTTTTTAGGAGATTGCATAATTTATGCTAGTACAAATTATTATGCAATCTCCTATAAAACAAGCATATGTGTTTGTGTACACACTAGTTTTTTTAGAAGATTACATCATTTATGCACTAAATTAATATTTACATGAACATATGCATTATATTTAAAAATAATAATAGTATACAATTCTTTAAAATAAATCTAAAATTACATGATTATATTAATTTTTCATTTTCAAAAGTTAGTTTATTAGATATTCATCATTTCATTTCTTGTACTATGTTTGAACTAGCTTTTCAAGTTTCTTAAATTATTCTTTTAAATCAAAAAATTGTTACTATTCTAAATTCTTATTGTTAGAAAGGTCATCATAATTATACATCGACGCTTAAATTTTACAAAAAAAATATTTTTCTATAATTTTATGGCATGGATCAAATTTCTTTTTATCCCTAGGATGGGGTGTCAATGGGTGGGGCCTTCGATGCACATGTGGTTCACCAGGTTGCCACTCCACCATGCAGAGAGGTACCATCAATGCAGGAGTTGGATGGTCGGGATTAGGTGTAATTAGAGAGATTTGGATGTTGCAGAGGGGAGTACAACACCCTTACTCCCAACACCTACAATTATGTTGAGGGAGGTCATGTGATATCAACAGTACTGTGATGTGAAGGGAGGAGTTATGGTCGTATGAGGGGAATTGAAGAAGGATAGGATTGTTTCAAAGATAGAGTTTCATATGTTGATGATAGGAGGTTGGAATGATCTTGAAATCATGAGAATGCAAGACAATAAAGGGATATATATCTATGGAATTTGGGTGGTGGAGAAGGTTAGTCCGAGAGCCTTCTGGAGCTCAAAATGATGTTACTTGGATAGAAAATGATGGCTTGCCAAAGGGTTTCCTTCAATCAAGACTAGGAGGGCTTAAGGAGGGTTTCCATTATGGCCTGTGGTGAAGTGGATTTCATCGTGGTTGGTTGAATAGAGTTTTTGTTTAATCATTGGTTTGTGTTTGTTCTTTTCTATGGATAGTGAGATGGGTTGAGGCTCAGGAAAAAGGGGGAGTGATGGAAACATAAGAGTAAGGGGAGTGTTGATAAATATTCATCATCCAAAACGTGGGCTTCCACAACTAGAAGAGAGAACAAATCTTGGGAAGCTCACCATCACTTTGTACAAAATTGTTTAGAGAAAGCTCAGAGAGAAGTAGAGGCGATGAAGGTTACGAGGGCTAAGCGCCATTTGACTCTGAATGATAAATTATGGAGGAAATTCAAGGTTGGGTGGATGATCCAATGTATTCCAGGACTTGGGATACAAAATTCTTCAAGATTGTGGAAACATACTAGTTGTTGAAGAATTTGGTGGCCCAAGAAAAATAAGGAAGAGTAGTAGGAAATCCTTCATACAATTAAAATATTTGTGGGAAAGTTAGTAGTGATCTTCCAATTGATTCTCAGCATCAAGATCAGGGTATTAAAGGATGAAGAGGGGATTGGGAAAGGAAAGCAAGTATAGGTCTCTTTGAGCTTAGATGGGACTTGAGACAACCCAATAGTGTTGGACACCAATCCGAAACCCTCAAAGGCCACCTTGGATGATGATAAAAGAAGTAGAACTGGTGTTGGAGGTGGAGGCAGAGGAGACCATCCCTTCTCCAAAGGATTGATATTTAGTCAAACTATAATTTCTAATTTTGTTTTTAGTTTATGAAATTATGAACATATATACTCTTGTATATTAGTTATTTTTCTTTCTAAAATTTAGTTGGTTGAAAAACATAACGATACTAGATATCTCAATTTTTGAAGATAATGATCTAGTTGGGGACTTGGTTTCCAAAAAAATCCCTATGTCTCTTAATGTAACAACTCCTTTTCTATATAATAGAAAATTGTTTTTTCCTTTTTATATAGTAGAAAATTATTTTATTTTTTTTTTAAATTTCATTTTATAATATCCTTTCTTAAAAACACTTTTGGTAACACTATTTTGTCATTCATTTATTTCAAAATATTATTACAAAATATTATTAAGATTTAATGCATATTCAAAATTTAAGTCATTCTAAATTTTATTTAGAACTTTATTTTAATTAGTTATATGATATACATCAACATGATTATATACTATGTTATTATTTGTTAATAATACATTTTTAAGTATATATGGAAAAGGTTCATATTTATTAATGATAAAAATTTGAATCTAGGAAAATTTATATTCATATTTTATATTTTATAGAATGATAAATAATAATTTATTATCATTTAAATATAAATTAAAATATAATTTCTAAATAATTTGTAAATTACACATTATTTTGTTTTAAAAATCAAAACAAATTAGAATATAAAATTTCTAAATAATTTATAAATTACAAATCAACACACATTTTATAAATCAATGAACCATTACATGAAAGTTAAAATAAATGGGAGAGAACATAATAAAATCTATAAGGTTATCTTGTAAAACAATAAATGTCCACAACCAAATTTCACATAGTGATTTATGGAAAATTGAAAGGGTTGAAACAATTAAACTGCTCTATTGTTTAGTTGTTAGTTCAAATCAGCTAGGAGAAAAACCATCTCAAATTAAAATTGATCTTGAATCTTTCAGAAGGTGAGGACGTGGACGTGGATGTGAAGTGGTAGGAGGAGGCGTTTCTTTGACATTTTGAGTAAATGATAGAGTTTTATTAATTGTTTGTTATGATCTTAAGCAATCTTAGTGATTTGGTGGAGGATGGATCAGATATTTTTATGATCCGATCGTGATTGTATTTTCTTTATATGTGAGCTTGCGGGAACAAGTGTGTAGGGGGGCCACAAAGTAAAACCAGATTGAGGAGTGGTCGGGCCTAGTGAGGCCTTATCATGTAATATCAAGCTCGATACATATATTACATTGTGAACTTTTGTATGTCGTGAGTTCTATCAGTTTGTGTTTAATTTTTTTATTATGAACTCTGTGTTAATGTAATAATATGTAGATCAAAATGTGTGTGTTGAGGAGTGTGGTCATAAAACAAAGAAAAAAAATTACAGGTTTGAGCCAAGTGTGATGAGAGTGACGAGAATTACAGGTTGGAAACCAAGAAGGCACGTATTCTAGCGAGTGGAAAGGATCCATCGTTGATCACTGTATAAATCAATGATGATCCATTGGAATTGATCAACGATGATCCACTCGAATCGATCTGAAATGTTAAAGGGATGATGACAAAGATGAGTGCCAGAGCTACGGGGATGAGATTTGAGTCATGAAGACAAAGAGGAGGAGCGTCGAAAGAATAGGATTGGACCCTAAGACTAATAATGGTAATAACGAGATATGGAGGAGATAGCCATTGAAAACGCACCTGCATTCGAAAGAGATGTGTTGAATTTTATTTCTTCCAGGGACGTGATAATTCCACATGTGGGCTAGTTTAACCATAGGTCTAAGGATCGAGGTCACTAGAAATACGATCTTCGGAACCCCAGAGATTGATCTTCATCACCAACCAATGAACTCCATTCTAGTGCAAGCGATATTATAATGAACCAATAATAATATATCCTTTTTTAAGATAACCCATCCTATTTTTAAACATAAAATAGTTAAAGATTAATATGTTAAAATCATTCCTTTAAATATGTAAATTAAAGATAGAATTTTATTTTATGTTAAAATGTTTAGTAAGATGAAACTATAACATCCTCGGGATGGGATGTTAACTTCACGTGCATGATGATTTTCCACCGGGTTTCTCGAGTTGCCACCTGGTATCCTTTGTATTTGCCAAGATCAGTGGTTACAATAGATTTTAATTCCCTGACAACACATCCCTTACAAACCTACGATTCTGTGAGTACGGTGATGAACCAAATCTTTGTCTCTGGTACTGCTCATTCGTTTGGGATTAATGCAACAATTATGCATAGTGTAATGCTCAGGAAAATGGGTCGATTTTCCTGTACAAAGGCCTGTGCGGGGTTCTTCTGTCCATTGCATCCTTCGCTTGGAGAAAGTGGCTCCATTACTTCATTATTGAGTGGCCCTCAGTCCCTTATTGCTCTAGGATCAGTTTCCTTTGATTTTGAGTCCGTCTCTTTCATGTAACATGCCTCGTGAGAGAGCCATGTCGAAACATGGCAGTGGTACTATTCCAAGTGTTTATAATAGGTGCCACTACTCGTGACCCTCCTCTAGCAGCTCTGATTCGGTGCAACATTCCATGGAGTATCAAGAGGAGGGGAATTCTTTCGGTGTTCGACTTGAGGAGGAAAGGTGGGATTATGCCATTGTAGAGGAAGAGCTTCCTAAAATTAATGAGGAGGCTCCCAGATGGCCCCTCGATGAAAATGTGCAGTATAGAGAGCGTAATTCCTCGGTTAAGTAACTAACCTCTGCTTACATGATGGCATTTTCCCATAGTTATTGGTCCAGTACCTGTTTCATTGGTTAGGTTATGTTTTATGTTTGGAATTCGTTGGACATTTTCACAATTTTGGCTCCATGAGGGTAACTTTTAGTTTTGAATGGTATTGGGTTTGCACTCTTCTGTTAACAACCCAAGCTCAAGCACAATATGTTTATGTTTGCATTATTTTCAACTTTTAGAAGGTAATACAAAATGTTTATTTACCAAATTATAACAAATTAATATATATAATATATATGCTAAATTGTAATTAGGGATAGTATTTGATTTCATGTAAAAGATTAAAAGTTAAAAAAAAAAAAAGAACTCTTGACTATAATGAGAAATTTTATATTGATTTTCTTTCAAATAGTATGATTATGTTGGAGTATTTTATGTGTGTCTTTTAATCTTTTGTTTTGAATTAAAATTTAAAAGTATTTTTAATTAATTAAAAACTCATTTTCCTTGGACATAATGAAATTGGTTAAAGGCTCAAAACCAAAAAATATTCTTATTTGCAAATACAATTGATAATAATTATCCTTATTACCAATTAATAATTGAATTATAATAGGTTATGTTCTAAGTTTTGGTTTTTTTGGAGGATATTATCCATTTAATTTTGCCCAAATCAGGTGATAAATTGTTGGATTTGCAAATTAAAATGATTAAATTTGTATAATAAAAAATATGTTTTTGAGCAAGCTGAATTCATTTATACATTCAAAAATATAGTATTTAAATAACATAAAATTATGATTTAATCCAAATTTATATAACCAAATTTATAATACATGAGATTCCAACTAAAAATACCAAAACATAAAATATTTAAACAACACTGTTTTACCACCTCTAAAAAAACTTAAAAAAAAAATGCATCACTATAAAACATATTAAATATATTTTTAATGCTTTTCTTTTATTTAATTTTGTTTAATGAGAAATTAATAAATTATTTTTATGATAAACATATTTATTGAGAACATAAAATAAATTTAAAAATACTAAGTAGCTCCACCATTGTTGAATTGGCTGCGCTGCATCTTGGAGAAAACATGGACCGTTAGATTATAACAATAATAATAGCATCCAAAGGACGAAATTATAATCAAGGTTTGACATCTCTGAGAATTCAGTTACGCTCAAACTCCAACGTACATATTTGAAATTTCCACTAACATTTATATGATCGTTGGATAGTAAAAAGCAATATTAATCCGAAGGAAGAATGTTACCATTGGATGGTAAAAAGCAACCTCGATCTAACGGATAAGAATATGCCCGCTCCTCTGTTTCTAATGTAGAGTCTTCTTGTGCTCAGGAGCAGTAGTGAGTGGGCTGCGCTGCATCTTGGAGAAAACATGGACCGTTAGATTATAACAATAATGATAGCATCCAAAGGACGAAATTATAATCATGGTCTGACATCTCTGACAATTCAGTTACGCTAAAACTCCAACGTACATATTTGAATTTTTCACTAACATTTATATGATTGTTGGATAGTAAAAAGCAATATTGATCCGAAGGAAGAATGTTACCGTTGGATGGTAAAAAGCAACCTCGATCTAACAGAAACCTTATTTGATCTTCTTTTGTTATCATAAGAATCTGCCCGCTTCTCTGTTTCTAATGTAGAGTCTTCTTGTGCTCAGGAGCAGTAGTGAGTGGCTCTGTTTCTAATGTAGAGTCTTCTTGTGCTCAGGAGCAGTAGTGAGTGGTGTATATTATGTTAGTGTCTGTAGATAACTGAGGGGAGAGCCGAGACACATTTGAGGCCATTGGTTTCATAGAAACGATCCTGTAACATGGAGTTCGATGGGTCAACGTGATTCTATAGAATTATCTTTTAATTCGATTTGATGTTATTCTATTTAAAATTCATCCATGAAAATGATCTGAACTGATTTGTTTCTTACTTTGTTCACTTTATTCTACAGGAACAAACAGATCAGTCACTTTGTTTGGTGGCTCTGACTTACTATATAATAAAACTGTTGTAAGATCTCTTTGATCCTTTTCTTAGTTTTTGTGATTTTATTTAATTTGATCAGAATTAAATCCGATTTCAATGGCAGCTCAATTAGTAGAATAGATTTCTGATTTCTGAACTTTTTATATTAACATTTTATCACAGAAAAAACGACATGAATGAGGATTTATTGTATTGTATATCTGTTTATGGTAGCTTACTGTCCTATACTTTATATCTGTTCAGCTCGCCCTAGGTAGGTTTATGGAAATCCTATACATTGGCATGAGCAAGTGGAGTAGATTCCATTTTAGTAGGTACACAATGAACTAGTGTAGTTGTATTCCTTTTTCTTCTTGTTATTTGTTGTTCTGTAACATCTCCTTTATTCAAGGTACTCATGTTTAAAGTTTGCCAACCACGACCTCTCTTTCAGATTTGTTTCAGGACCTCTTGCTTCCCTTTCTCCTTCAGGAGTCAACATTCTTTTAAAACCAAGTTCATCCACTTTTTCTTCGAAAACAGTTTAAACTATATTAATTTTATTTCATATTATTTTTATATGCAATTAATATTATTATTTTTATATGCAATTAATATTTCAATAAATTATTTTTCTATACAAATTAATTTATATCTTAATTAAAAAAAAATAGTGGATTGAAACGAAAATAATGAATTTTTTAAACTTATAGAAAAAAATAGTATGGAATATGGCACTTTACTGGTTGGAAATCACAATCAAGATTCTAGAACCAATTAATAAATGTTAATAAAATAGTTTTTATAATTACATAAATTGTGTTATTGCAATTTATGCAAACACAATGTATCATATTGTATAAATATTACTGTTAAAAAAAACAAATTATAATATAGATAATACTTTTCAGCCTTTCAGATTTTACTTTTTAATAACTCATATTTGTTGAGTTTAAATCCATAAGTCTTTCAAACACTTTATCTCATCTACAACTGCAAGAAGACAACCAAATATTCTTGCATTTTTCTACATATGGTTTGTTAGTTGTGTTTCTATGGATTTTCAAAATTGGAATTAGAGTTTTGTTACCAACTACTTTATCAATCAACCTTTATCAAGATGGATTGTTCATGTGGGCTTCTTTGTGCACATTAGAATTATCTTAGACAACCAAACAACAATTCCATATTCCTAACTATCTTACTTAACTGTGCATTGTGGAACCTAATTGTGTTGTTTTATGAAAACAATTGGTACATTGAGTTGTTGTATAAGAATCATTCAAATTGCCTCATTTCTATTAAGCTAGTTTTTTTTGGAAATTCCATAATCTGAATTGTTAAAAAATAGGCCAAAACCTTGAAATAAATATTTTATGATGACAGTTTCCAACCATAAAGATAAAATTTGACTTTCCAAAAAAATCTTCCCACTTCTAGAATAATTTCCAGTCAATAAGATGGGCATTATGAGTATCTTTTATCTCACTTCATGAGTTGGTCTTTTTATCCTCATTAATTCTATCAACAAAATTCAGTATCATCATTAAAATTGTAGATTTTAATTTCCCAAAAACCTTAATGACAATAAAATTATACAATGTCAAGATTTAAAAAAAAAACAAATAATTTTTTTTTTGATAATTTAATAAATTTATCTTTATTTTATTTAATTGCAATTTAAATAAGTTCAAGATTAAAATATATATTTCTTTAGTACAAATTATATTGAATTCATAAATATATATTGCAATTTAAATAAGTTCAAGACTAAAATATATATTCCGTTAGTACAAATTATATTGAATTCATAAATATATATTTCCTTAACATAAATTACATAAGAGAATAAATATTTATACAATAATAATTTCTTATCTCAAAAATAGATTAGATTGAATTTTTATAACAAAAAATACAATACAAATAAAAATAAAATATATTTTAATTATATATATAAATCTAGTAAAAATTTCTTATCTCAAAAATTTTCATGTATAAATTAAACTTTAAATTAAATTTTATTTTTATATTAATATAAAAAATTAATAAAAATACATAAAAATATTTTATATTATATTATTTTTTTTTTAAATTCATATATTAATACTTTAAATTATATTTTGTTCTTATATTAAAATAAATAAATAAACTAAAATACATAAAATTATTTTATATTGTATTATTTTTTAATTATATAATTTTATATTATATTATTTTTTAATTGTATAATTTGAACATGACCATCTACCAATATTTTTTCCATTAACTTCATTTATATTTGTATTGAATAAGATAAATTCTTTTATCTAAACATCATACCAAAAGAAAAAGTACTTAATGGTAAGGAGTTGCACACGATATAATATTTTCTTAGTATTATCATCGTGATAAGTGTCGAAAACAATGGAGTTGGATCGTTGGCCTTGCACAACCATAATTCCTTGATTTTGATGATAGACATTTTAAGATAGGATCTATATATATATGCTAATGCAGGGAGAACTTTGTTGAAGCTAAATGGTAGGAAGTAGGAGATAAAGATACAAGGATTATTTAAGTGAAAAAACAATCTTGTTAGAATATACAATTATCATTTCAGTTTCAATAAAAAATTATTTAAAATAAATAACACATATCTTGTATGTTTTAAACATCCAAAAAATAAAATTAAACACATATATCTGACAATATAGTTGGGTTAAAAATTCAATGTCAACTTGCATTAATTGGATAATTAATGAAAGTTTACTACAACAAAGGTTGTATTTAACCTTTTTATATCGCGTTTTTGTTTACCTGGAAATCACCATTTGCAAAAATGATACCCACTCGTCTGTCTTTGTTTAGGCATCTTCTATCACCTTTCTTGCGTGGAAATCACCATAATCATACTCATTGGTTAGTCTTCCATATAAATAAAAAAGATGATTGGCCAAATCTAAAAATGTGTCGAACAACTATTATTGTCAATGCATGCATAATCCTTAGTTTCTTCCTTGGTAGGTGAAAAGGTCGGCTATTACTATTGATATTCGAAGTGATGATGGACAAATTCCCAAGAGGGGAAGGAGGAGGATATGGATAGTGGAAATAAGAGAGGCGTTGACATCCCTCTCACCTATGCAGTCAGTGCATCAATCTCACCTATGTAGTCACTGCATCAATCTCACCTATACAGTCACTACATCAAACCTTGTTAGGTTTTTTCTAACACGAAGATACAGAGGAAATCATGTTGATCGTATGTAGGAGAAAGGAGGTGGTAGTGCTATTCGGAGGCAGGTTCAGAGGCATTTAGTGTATCGCGTGGCTACATTTGTGACGGGAGTAACTTAATCCATGAGAAACTGACTTCCTTTCTGGGAAAAAGTCAACATAAAATTTGGTGTAAAATTACTTGGAATCATAATTTCATATGGATTGAGTTGAATTGAGTTGAACTTTTTGGAAAATTGCTTGGAATCATAATTTCAAATTGATTGAGTTGAACTTTTTCCCAAGGGTTTATCTCATTTTAAAGAAAACCAAATCCTCTAAATTTCACATTAATGAGCAATTTAGGGTCAAAGTATTGTAGAAAAAATGATTTCACAGCAAAGGTTGGACTGCTTTGGACATAGGTGCAAGGTATGATGGGTAACTAGTCCATGAAAATCACCTTGGACATAGGTACATAGGTTCCACTGGCAAGATTTAATGGGTAACTAATCTACCAAAGTTTTTTGGAACTTGCAGTGATCTTTCGTGAACAACTTACTACTTTATCAATCTCACCAGTGAACGAAGTCCCCATTAGCTTGTAGTGCTCTACTTTTGGATTTTGAGTGAAGTGTGGCCCTATTAGGGGTCTCTTAGGTCCCCAAATATGGAGAGGGTTTGTTTCTTTCAGGTTTAGGTAAATAGAGAAGGATTGTGGAGCGCCATATTTTGGTCAATGGTTCTTTCTTTTCTGGTTGATGGTTCATGCTATGTGCATTGTTTGCTAAAATATTTGAGGTGGTTGTGATGGGCATCATGATGCTATGCTAATCATGATTTATTCAATGACACTTCTTTTGGGTTTATTTATGTTACTATTGGTGCTGCTTTAGAGTAGCATTCACTTTTAAGTTTTTTGAAGAGCTACACTCATGGCTTTGAGAGGATTGATCACTCAAATGTACCTCTATAGAGGATGTGCATGGTCATGCCTGGTTTCATTTCATATGATACTTGGTCTCCGGTGTTTTGTATTGGCTATCTTAGCAACCCATTCTAATCTTTCGGGGTTCATTGTGCTATGAAATGATTATTTATTTTTAAATTTGAGATCATGCCTCTCCCTTGCATATCTCTTAGTGGTTTGAAAAGGAAAGTCTAGAGTAGTTTGTTTGTTTGTTGTTTTATTGGTTTCAAGATCTATGCAGTCTGCAGGATTTTGATAACTTCAGGTTTGGGTGCTGTGCCAATAAGTTACTTTGCAGCATACTCTTTTGACAATTAATTTTTTTCAAATGTTTTTGTATTTTATTGTTTTATTGACATAATTATTTTAAAAAAATCCAAACAATTAAAAAACAAAAAAATGACTTTTGTTCTTCCTGTGTGGTTAGAGGGATCCATGTTGGCAATGACACTACACTTTTGTGGAGAGAATGTCGAGTGGTGCACCTATCAAGCCTGGGAACAGAAACATGAAAAAATAATTGATTCATCATTTTCCTTCTTCACCCTTATCACCCTATAGAGCGCGGTAACAAAATCAATAGACTATATATGAGGACCTAGTGGTATTAAAACTAGTATTCGACGGTTAAGATCGAGGTATAGACCTTGTTGCTACATTTTAATCATTGTAAAATGACCGCGTAATGCATCTTCTCGAAGAATGGTAGAAAAATAATATTAAACTAAAGGCTATTGAGATACACCATGCATCTTTTTGAAGAATGGTGGAAAAGTAATATTAAACTAAAGTCGATTGAG